>QEAR01000037.1:51600-189757 GCA_006535965.1 Spizellomyces sp. 'palustris' | reverse complement strand
TTGTTATTGCCAATACACTAAATACGCATCCCTTATTCACACATCACATTCGCATCGTGTGATTATGTCATGCATCTTGTCTCACGTGACGTGTGCTTATGCTCAGCGCATGTCACACATCTCATGCTTTAGAGTTTATTTATTTCTTTTTTCAGTATCTTTTTGTTTTTTTATTATCATCATGTCTGTTCAAAAGGTACTTGTATTCATTCATTTATATACATTGTTACTGACTCGCTCTTTTTATGCAGATACCCACACTCGATACCTATGACGCCGTCTGGTCCTGGAATCCCTCGGTTTCTTGCTCTCTGCCGCAACCCTCTTTTGAAGCACTAACGGGTCTCGCTTTCTCGGACTATCAGAGTGGATGGCTCACGGCAGTCCATCCCTCGGACAGACATGCCCTCCTCCAACACGCCCTCTCCCCTTCAAGTACTATCACTCTTGGTCGCCGTTCCTGGCGTGCAACAACGCGCATACGCTGCAAAACTGGATATTTCCGCGCATGTCTCAATGCAGTCTGGCTCAACAATGCCTGGATCATTGGCTGTTTGTTCCTCGATGAACTGGTCTTGGACGTCAACGAGGTCTTGTCCGGCGGTGGTCTCATGGGCAAATTGGTCCGTGAAAAGAATTGGTCTTGTACAGAATTGGGTCGTGTCCAACATTGGTCTTCAAGTCTCGTCACCGCAGTCTCGTTTCTTTTGCGCTCTGCTTTTCCTTTTATTCTCTTCTGGGGACCCTCTCGCCGTGTCATTTACAATGATGGGTAAGACAAAGGGCGGAGAGAGAGAGAGATTAGTGCAAGACGGAAAAGAGGAGAGTGAGGAGAGATAGCATAAAGCAAGAGGGAGGGGAGGGGAGGGAATACAGCTACCGCGTCCAAAGGCTGTCGCTATAAATGCTCTCTCTCTCTCTCTCTCTCTCGTTTTGATCCCCCGCTGACACTTTTGTTTTCAAGATACATTCCCATTTTCGGTACAAAACACCCACACGTTCTCGGCGCAACGGCTTTCGAAGCCTGGGGAGAAGTTTGGGACGTGATTGCTCCCATGTTGGATCAGACCTTTGCAGGCGAGGTTTGTTTCAGTCTTGCATTCCATTTTTCTGGAGTCGAAAGCGTTTATATGCATGGTTGGGAACAGGCAACGTGGTCAGAGGATCAATTGCTGCTTCTCACTCGATCGGGTTATGTGGAAGGTATGTTGCCATCAAAAGAGTGTTTGTTGCGTTTTACTCTTGCCAATGTTTTGTGTTTTCATTTTAGAGTAAGTCCTACATGTGTTCTCCCGTGCCTTTACAATGCGTGACGCCTTGACAACCGATGGGATCTCTAGATGCTACTTTACGTGGTCCTACTCTCCCGTCCGGAACGAAGACGGTTCCGTCGGTGGTGCCATGACACCCGTATGTTGACCGCCTCATCTACCCTCTCCCCTCCTCGCGCTCACAAAAACAAATGTCTAGATTACAGAAACGACACAACGGGTCCTAAGTGAACGCCGTCTCTTACTCTTGCGTGAACTCGGGGCCGTCACTGGAAATGTCCAATCCGCCGAAGAAGCTTGCACACTTGCCGCCAACGTGTTTCGAGAGCAGTCTCCAGATTTACCTTTTACATTAATTTACATGTTGGATCCTACGAGACAAGTGGTATGGTATCCACCCCAACATTTTCCCTCTTACTTTCCTCATAACCTACTTGTAACCGTAAATAGTTGGTCCTACGCGAATCCACTCATCTTGCACCTGGACATCCAGTCCGCATCCCCGAACTCCCCATCACAACCACCACCCCCTGGCCCCTCGCCAAAGTCCTCACGACCCGCACACCCCTTGAACTCGATTTAACCACCTTGTCCCACTCGTTCCCTGGCCGATCCATAGGCGGCACTCTTTTCCCCTGCACACACGCCCTCCTCCTCCCTATCGGCGAACTAGACCCGATGGGTGTTTTTATTGCGGGTGTGAATCCCCTAAGAGCTCTTGATGCCAATTACAAGTTTTTTATGGAACAGGCCCGGGTGCAACTTGCTGCCGCGATGAGCACGGGAAAGGCGTATCGGGAGGAAAAAAAGAGAGCAGAGGCTTTGGCTGAGGTATGTCGATTTTGGGGGAATTTGGAAAACAAAACAAGGGAAACACTAATGTTTGCACTCTTTAAAAGATTGATCGAGCCAAAACTGCTGTACGTTTTTCTTTTTTGTTCTTGTCCTTTCTGTTTGGTTTACCAATATTTATCTACTATTATTTTTCCAACTTTTGTGTTTCCTCTGACGCACACACATGTCTTGTCGTATCCAAATCTCGTACTCCATGATGGGCAATACGGCATGGATTTTCCTCTGTTTTTTTCCTTGGCCATCAATGAACATTGCTCGTTTTTCGGACATGCCTCGGCCGCGTATATACGCCTTCCTTGGTGGACCATATTTCGTAAACGAATTTGATCGTTTATTCGGTATAACGCATACGATTTGTGTCTCTGTGCTCATATTGGGTTATCAAACGGATATTGCATTTGTCATTGACCCATGCCCTCGACATACGTGGATACTGTATCGTTTTCTCTGGGCTTGCATTGATGCCCCAACCAACAACCATGAACCAACAACAGTTCTTTAGCAACGTATCCCACGAATTTCGAACGCCCCTCACTCTCATCCTCGGGCCCCTCTCCGACGTCCTCGACGACCCAACCCTCTCTTCCAGCCACCGCGACGCCCTCCAAGTCATGCACCGCAACGCCCTCCGCCTCCTAAAACTCGTAAACTCTATCCTCGACTTTTCACGTATCGAAGCAGGACGGATGCAAGCCTTGTATAAACCGACCGATTTAGGGATAGCGACGGCGAATGCTGCGTCCATGTTTCGAGCCGCGATTGAAAAGGCGGGATTGGAGTTTGTTGTGGATGTGTGTGAAGGGGAGGAGGTGTATGTTGATGTTGACATGTAAGTTTTGTTTTGTTTTGCTGTTATAATTGTGGATATCTTACCAGTTTTGTATTTCGTTAAAAAACAAACCAGGTGGGAAAAGATTGTCTTTAACCTCCTCTCCAACGCCTTTAAAAACACCCTCAAAGGCGGCATTTACCTCCACCTCTCCTCTACTCCTACGATCCTCTCCCTTTCTGTCCGCGACACGGGGTGCGGCGTCCCCGAAACCGACCTCACCCGCCTCTTTGAACGCTTTTACCGCGCAGACACCTCCCACGGCCGAAGCCACGAAGGAACCGGTATTGGACTAGCCCTCACACTCGAACTCGCCAAACTCCACGGCGGGACAATAGACGTTTCAAGCACGGTTGGTACGGGTACGATATTTACGGTTCATATCCCCCGTGGAAAGACCCACCTCCCTCTTGACCGCATCCAAGACTCTGACGAGACCCGGACCACGGAACAAAGCACCCTTGGCGCAAGTTTTGTTGCAGAAGCTTTGCGGTGGTCCGATCCAACTGATTTGGATCCTTGTCCGCCGACACGACCTTTGACGCCCCCACTTTCGGTATCGGATACCGATGACGATCGGCCACGGATTTTGTTGGCGGATGATAATGTCGATATGAGGAGTTATGTGTCCGGGTTGTTGCGTGCTTGTGTCGTCAGGGTTGTTGGGGATGGTATGGAGGCTTATCACTGGGCGGTGCGTGAACCGCCCGATTTGATTTTGAGGCAAGTGTTTTTTTGAAAGAGTTTAAAGAGTAGTATGATGTTTGACCATGTACTGTTTGCTCTATCCGGATTTGTTTTCTTGTGAGAGAGGAAACGAGTTTATGCTTTTAAAACTAACAAAAAAACCTTTTATATTTAGTGATGTCATGATGCCCCGCATGAACGGTTTCGAACTCTTGGCCCGCCTTAAATCCCACCCAATTCTCAAATCCATCCCCTTTATCCTCCTCTCTGCACGGGCAGGAGACGAAGCCCGCGTCGAGGGCCTCCAAGCGGGTGCAGACGACTACCTCGTCAAACCCTTTTCAGCCCGTGAACTCCGCGCCCGTATCAAAACCCACCTCGACCTCGGTCGCCTCCGCGGAGAACTCGAACGCCTAGTCCAACAACGCACTGCAGCCTTGGCTGAAAGTGAACGTCGATACCGCCTGTTAGCCGATCTTGCCCCTGTTGGTATCCTCCAAGCTGACCCAACCGGCCAAATCGAATTCACCAATGACCGATGGTGGCATATCGTTGGCCGCGATCGACAACATTACCACCCAACAGACTGGGAATCCTTTATCCACCCCGACGACCGAACGCTCATGTCCACCAACTGGTCCAACGCCCTCTCCAAAATCCAACCCTTTCAAATAGAATGTAGGTGCCTTACAGAAGGTGGATCCATTGTGCATGTCATGACCGAGGGTGTACCGGACGTAGTGTTGAAATCGGATGGACATACCGAGCATAGGGGGTGGTACCTTGCGACCATTGATGTTTCGGAACGGAAAGCGTTGGAAGCCGAGCGGTTGGATGGGTTGAGGAATGCGGAAGCGGAGCAGAGGAAACGGGCTGAAGAGGCTGAAGAGAATCGAAGGCATCAGGAGATGGTATGTTTTTTTTTTCCCCAAAAGAGTGGTGTTTCAATTCTTACATGATATTCTTGGTTTTTCTGTTTTTTTTCGGTCTTTTCAACTCTTGAACTTTTTGTATCGCACGCACTCTATTCGTTTCGCACGAAATCCATCCCTGTTTTCCACTCGGCCAGTTTATTGACATGATTTGTCACGAAATCCGCAACCCCCTCAACGGCGTCATCAACAACGCCGACCTCCTCCGTCTCAACCTCCAAAGCCGCCGCACGCTCTGCAAATCCCTCTGGAAAACCGCCCAGACGCACGCAGACCTCATCCCACCCGCCCTCGCCCAATCCACCTGGACGCAATGGACACAAGACCTCGAAGCCATTGACGCCATTGAAATGTGCACCCGGCACCAAAAAGTCATTACAGACGACGTGTTAAATCTGTCTAAACTCCGGTCGGAACGTATCGTCCTTGCACCTATTCCATGTTCCCCCGAACAAGTCACCATGGCCGTCATACGCATGTTTTCCGCCGAATTCCGACGCAAAAAAGTCGAATGTACTGCATACCGTGTTCATGGACACCTTCCGGACCCACCACCCCCCAACACGACCCTCCTCAACACCCACTACGTGACACCCATCAAACCCAATTCCCAAACAAGAACAGTTCTAATTGACCCGGACCGGCTCAGTCAAGTCTTATTCAATTTAGTGAGCAATGCAATTAAATTTGGGAATACGAATCCGAGGTTGGATCCGGGGATTGCTACGCCTTTTTCGAGTTTGCCTTGTGTGATGCATTCGAGGATTACGATTTTTTTAGAGTATACTTGGGGACCTCCTGTGTTGCCTTTGTCGTCTTGCGTGGCATCTACCTCTCCATCCACCGTACCCTTACCATCATCATCAGCATCATTATCACACTCTACACCATCTACTCTTTTCCTTTCGACCAATACCACTACTTCTACGACGACGAATCCTACCACCACTCGACATACAACACCCCCAACCCACCTCCTCATAACCATCCACGACAACGGCAAAGGAATGACCGAAACAGACCAATCCGCCCTCCAAGCCTCCACACCCGCCAACCTAAAAACCTACCGAGACTATTCGAGTAATGCATTGGGATTATTCATTTGTAAACAATTTGTGGATATTATGGGGGGTTGGATTTCTGCTGAGAGGTGTGCGGAGGGTACGGAGATTCGAGTGTGTTTTTTGGTTGGAGATGGTTCCGTGTCTCCTCCTCCTCCTCCTCCTCCTTCTTCGTCTTCTTTTTCTCCTACCCTTGCTTTATCGTCATTGTCTTCTTTTACCTCCCCTTCTCTACCTACACTTGATCGTAAATCCCAATCGGATTCACCACCACCACAAGATACCCATCCAACAAATTTATCAGTTCTAAGTACATTACCCAATATCCATCAAAAAAACCCCCCTTTCACACTCTCAACTAAACTCTTAAAAACATTATAGTTGTAGAAGATAACCTCGTAAACCAACGCGTCCTAAAACGACAACTAGATCTAGCAGGATTTAAATCCCAAGTAGCCAATAACGGAGCCGAAGCAGTTGAAATGACCGAGAAAGAAGAGTTTGATGTCGTTATTATGGATTTAGAGGTTTTTGTTGTTGTACTTTTTCTTTAATCTTTTCTTCCTTGCCTCCGTCTCTAATTCACCGTTTTTGTTTTTTAGATGCCTGTTATGGACGGCTTGGAAGCAACTCAACGCATACGAGCCCGTGAAGCTCACCTCCCACGTTCATTACGACATACACCCATCCTAGGATTATCTGGGAATGCGAGACTCGAGTTTCAGGAAAAGGCTTTGGGTGTTGGTATGAATCGGTTTATGGTTAAACCGTATGATCGGAAGGAGTTGGTGGGGTGTTTGGTGGGGTTGGTGGATCAAGGGTGGTAAAAGAGATGAAAAAGATACGGTTTTTTATTTTTTTATTTTGGATGTGTATCTATGTTGTGTGTGGGAGGGATTGCTATTCTTTTTTTTTGTTATTTATTTCATTCTCTTCTTTCTCTTTTTGGACTTTTAGTTTGGATGTTGGTGTCTAATGATCATGCACATCCTCAAGTATTATATTCAAACAAGTAAACAAAAAAACTCTTGTTACGAATATATAAAAATACTTTGCAAAAACTAACAAACTCATCAAAGAACAAACAAGAACCGTAAATCGTCTTCCGACAACTAAAACCCAGTTTCAGCATTACATATATATATATACCTATTTCCATAAACTCACCTTTGCAAGCGCATCCATATCCTTCCCAACCGTCGACTCAAATAAAGCTTTCTTCTTTTCTTGAAGTTGCAGAATACGCGATTCAATAGAGTTTTCGATAATCATTCTAAGTGTTGTTTTTGGTTGTGTTAAATGTTGGAATGGTCTTGTACATTACCACAAAAAAATGCGGAACGTTTTTTCTTACCGAGTAATTTTAATGGGTCGATACTGTCCTAACCGATGAATACGGTCAAAGGCTTGGTCTTCAACAGCCGGATTCCACCACGGATCCATCACTACGCCCAAAGAAAAAAAGCCATGAACAAACAAAATCCCCCTCAAACCAATTCATGCAAAAACAACATGTTCACGTACCAAACACCCGACTCGCCTCAGTCAAATTCAATGCAACACCTCCAGCCTTCAGCGACACCAAAAACACCGTCACAGTCGGATCGGTCATAAAGTTTTTAATCACCGTGTCCCGCTGTTGGGGACCCATACGTCCATCAAGTTTAACGACACTGAACCCGGCCCGGGAGAGACGCCATTGAATGAGATCTAAAAAGGCGACGAATTGGGAAAAGACAATGGATTTGGAGGTCGAGTCGTCTCGTTGGAGGGCGGTGAGTTCTTCAACGAGAGCTGTTTTTAAAAGTACAAATGTTATGAAAACCATGATAAAAAAAATAGCCAATGCATGGATTTAGACTTTTTACCCTCAATCTTGGAGCTACTCCGCCATTTCGCCATGTCGATATAATTTACGATACTACTCTTGACGCCCTCTCCTCCAGATTTAGGTATCACCTGCGGTTGTGTCAAATCAATCGTCAAGGGCTTATAACACATGGGGCAGGTCGGCATATCCTCGTCGGGGGCACTCTGAATATATTGTCGCGCATCTTCACGACAAAACACGTGTTTGCATTTACTCATGATCGGATCTTCGGCTTCTTCGTGGCATATACCACACACAAGATGTTCTGTAGCCGTGTTGGAGGTAATGGCCAGTCGGGTGGTCACAAGATCAGGATGATTGACGGCCAATCGCATCCGTGAGAGCAACGAGAAAATGGAGGCATAGTTGTTCAAGACAGTATGGTTCGACACGTAGGTAGAAAACATACGCGCCGAGTCAGAATACAAACTCTCATACAATTCTTCTTCAGCGTCGTTGAACACGTCCCTCCGAACAGTGACAACTCGAGGCGGCAACCCAAGCTCCTCGGTGCGTTCCAATTTTGTTCGCCGTAACATGATGCGATCCAAGAGAGCTCCCAGCTTTTTGAACCCCACCAGGCCTTCCCCTTCTGCACCGTACTTTTGAATCGGTTTTAGAATCTCTGAATTCCACCAACAAAAATGTTGATGGCTAATGTGCCCGCACCCATCACAATGCTTCCGATCCGTAAACGACCATGTCTGCATTTTGCATGGGCATTTTTTGCAAAAGTAGTAACTAAATGGATCAACGTTCATGAAACGAATCAAGGAATATAACTCTCCAACACGGTTCTGCAATGGCGTTCCAGAGAGGGACCATTGTTTCTGGCGCTTGAGAGCAAATACTGCACGTGCCGTGGAACAACTGCGGTCCTTGATCGCATGGGCTTCATCTAAAACAACGCGAGCCCAGTTCACTGAGTGAAGAAGCGAAGGTTGTTTGATCGTTTCACCTTTTCGTTTGACGCCGTACTGCATCTTACGAAAGCCCTGCTCAATAATAGCATAGGTCGAGAGAACAACGTCGTACGATTCAACTTCTTCTTGCGTGGTGGGCCTGTTATTGCCATGGAAGAGGAGAACTTTAAACGTTCCCGGCGTCGTCCTCTCCCTTAACTCGGCCAACCATTGCATAATCGCGACGGTAGGGCTAAGGATCAGGTTTGGTTTCATCCGCGTTGACACCAGCAAAGAAATCATCTGAATCGTCTTGCCCATTCCCATTTCGTCTGCCAAAATACCTCCGCTGAATCGACCGCGCTCTTGTTCGAGTAACCAAAACAAACCCTCACGTTGGAATGGGAGCAGCTTTACATTCACATCTTGCGGTTGTTCGGCCTGTTGGGGGACAATCACTTGAACTTCCCTTTCCAATTCCTCCCAAACTGTAACAAGTTCAGGATGGAAATCATACGTCCCTTTTGTGTCCTTTTTCGCTTGTCGACGGGCGGCAGCTGCTGCTCCACGGCCTCTTCGGCGCGTGGGGGGTGCAGTGATAGGTTCTGCTGTTTCCTCATTCTCTTGTTCCTCTGCTTCTTCCTCTGCCTCTTCGTCTGATAATTTCACCGAGCCAAGGTCAAAGTCACTGTCGCTGTCATCTGAAACTACAACAGGTTTCCGCCGCGAAGCGTCAATCTTGGCGACATTTGCATTGCTTCTGATGGCCGTCCTCCTCCGTGCAGGGGCCTTTTGGGGTTTCGTGGCCTTTTTTGTGCCGACGCGTCGACTTGGTTTTGACGGCTGTGATGGACCGGCACCATTTTCCGACACTTTATCTTCAAAATCAAATGAACCCGGGTCCACTTCGCTCAGGAAAGACAGTTCATCATCAGATACCATCTTTCCTTTGCCTTTCATGGATAGTGGTCTGCGCTTCCGACTCGTGGAAAGTGGCATAGAGTTGTCTGAGTCACTTAATACAAGGATACTGGTATTGACCTTGGTCGGCGTTGCTGTTGATTCCTCATTTTCTTCGCTTTCCAAAGGACCGGCGGCGACAGGGCCGTCATCCTCAGTTACGTCTTTGGCAGTCTCCCTCCCTCCCAGATCCTGAGCCTTCATTCGCAGAGCTGAGGTGCGTCGGGAAAGGCGGGGTGTTCGAGGTGCTGTGTCGTTTCTAACTGAAATGCGACGAGATTTTCTTGTCGTGGGGGTTGTTGGAACTTCAGGAAGATTTGTCGACGTACGCACCAGTAAGCGAGGTGTCGCAGGTCGATCTGTTACCGTACAATCTGTCACCTTGCGTGTTACTGCACGACGACATTTTGAAGACCGCAATGGCTGTTCTTCCTCTGTTTCCTCATGTAAAGGCACGTCTAGATTCACCTCATCCGTCCGAATGGCTGAGCTGCTGCGGGAGCGAGCCGCAGATCTCGTCAGTCGGCGATTCGTAGATCTCTCTCCTTCTGTATCTTCATCCCCTCTTCTTCTCTTTGCGTCTTCTACAATCACCTCTATAGTAAGCGAATGAGACCTCTTCCGTGACGAAGCCGTACTTGGAGCCTCTGAAGATGAAGCATCTAGAGACGGCGGAGTTCCTGGTTCGCTTCCAATTGGCAGAGTCATGGGTGCAGAACCTGCTGACCTTGCCAAAACGGTGTGCGTGTCCCAATACTGCGAATGTCGCAATTCGTAGCCCCCACTTGAAAACTATCTGTAGCTATGAAACACAATGGGACCGCAGCACTACAGATACCAGCTGCTGTCGTAGCTGTTCAGGCTAACACACAATAAAGGAGTTTGCTGGATGTACGACGAAGGGTTTGAACCTAGAGCCAAGCACACTCCTCCGCATGAGCCTACATGTTTAACAATGTTATATTCCATGGGTCGACCACGTACCTCTCCATTCGTAGCCTGGCTCGTTCAACCTTACCTTGTACCAATGTCGCCCGACCGCCGACGACTATGGCACTGTGCGATTGCCACCTGTTTCGCAAACCTGGGGTTCTGCCAAGGGCCTCGCAAAGGCCGACGGAAGGCAAACTCAGACACCACCCTCAGAGTTGCCAAGATACGCTAATGGAGTTGTTGTGGACGCTCAAATTTAAATGAAGATGCCAGCCACCTAAAAAGAATTGGTAAGCAGAGTCTAAGCCTGTTCCGATCACTTGTGTTATTTCCAAACATTTGTTGGCATGCAAGACGATATACTTTTGGTATTTATGGTGGTTTATGGTGGATGTGGGTGAGTATTTTGGTACGTTTCGAATGTTGGTCCTCACCTGCTGTTTATTTACGTGCACGTACCGGTGTGCATCGTCAACAAGACATTACCGCCCTTGTCAAGGCACTTTCAATGTTTGCTCATGTTGAAAATCCTCCAATGGCCAGTACAATACGGTATATTTTCCAAAACCACACTATAAAAGCTACTCACAACTACAAATCCATTCAACGCATCGCATCGTCCAAAATTTCATACAATCGTACCCGAGAACAACCAAGCAGGCTTCCTAAATAAAATACATCCCCAGAATATAATTAAATTCGCGGGTCCCAAGTCTAAATACATCTAGTTCACCAGGTGGACATCCATCCCGTTAGGTTGATGCCTCGCCCGGTTGGATGGGCTCCGTAACTGCTGTCCTCACCCCAGAGGTTTTGGAACTTGTTTCCATTTTTTTGGGAATGTGAAGGCACGTCAATGGAAAGATCCCTCGTTTGTGGGTCCGTACGTTCCATCCATATGCCCAGCCTTGGTGATGAACAGCAAACCCAGGTCAACTCAACATGAGGCACGATGCCATTCTCAACAGCGCTACTTACCATCCTTGAAAACCTGCTCCACCAGCATCCCGTCCCCGCCACCCACCTCAATTTCGTCTTTTAACTCAGGCGTGTGGGTGTAAATCGCGTAAAACAATGCTGGACGTTCGATAAATGTGTCTACGTCAGGGGCCTGCGACGAGTACATTCCCACAACGCGGCCCACGCTGGATACCTCTGATATAGCACTTTGGGGCCGGTAGTTATGCGGGTAATACTGTATACTGGTATGTGTGTAGCGAGGGCGAGGTGAGGAGCGATGAGTAGGTACGGCCGCAGGCGGTGGTACAATCCCGCTCATACGAGGTACGTTTGCGTGGTGTACCCTCCTTACATTGGGGCTAGTTTGAGTTCCGGAGGTAACCGATGCACCCCGCGGACGTCGGATCGTGTCGCTCCTGGTTAATGTTGAAGAACTTGCCATAAGTGATGGAAAAAGGTCCGAAAAGATGCTCGCATGGCGGCACAAGTCTGGACGTAGAAGAGATGGTGCCGTGCTCTCCGGTTCATCTGCAGTATGCGAAGTCCCTTGTACCCCTTTTGCATCCTCTACTGCGGTTGGCACGTCTTGCTGTTCCGGTGGCTGAGAACTTGCCACAGTGGTTTGCTTTCCCTGTGGATCGGCTGCGTTCTCGACACTTTCTTCGTCGACTGCAGTACCATCTTCTGGATTTAAGATCAGCGTCTCATCCGATGATCCCGACCCAATAGATGTTCTTGGGGGATGGTGTATATTGGCCTCTGGCGGATCAGGAGTCGTGTGATGGACCCACTTTTCAGTGTAACTATGTCGGGCGGGCCGGCGCGCAGACTGTGGGGTGTGCGATGGGGCCATCTGACTTGAGCTAATTTGGACTGAATGCGAGCGTCCCTCGCTCGGCACCCGTTGCTCTGCTGCCAAGATCGATTGAGAAGATGGTTCATTTGCCTCCTCAGGACTTTCATAGTTCACTGCACTCTCCTTCTGCGCGTCTTTTTGCGATTCATCAGCTATTTCCTCATCATCGCCCATAACAGTCTCTACAACACTGTTGCTATCCCTGCCATTGAGAAACACGGATCCTACCGTCTGTGCTTTATCCCACTCAACCCCACTTCCCAAATCAACGCTAACAAATTGTGCCTGCAACTTTTTGCTCCGACGCTTTCGTCTATATGTCACAAAAAAGGAGAAACAAAGGCATCCCACAACAGTCAGGAAGACTACTGCCGCTGCGGCTGCGGAGATAATGAGAACAACTGTGTGACCAACGACTGCGCCGTTACGATCGGCAGCAGCGGATTCAGAAGATACAGCTGATGGTTTCGGTATGGACAGGATGGGAGTGAGTGTTGCGGATGTTGCGGGCGGGAGAACCTTGATCGTAGGACTGGGCTGCGTGGTGATCAAAGTTGGGAAGGGAATTGACGGGAAAGATGTCGAAGTTACATGGGAGGAGCGATTGTTCAAAGTTGTAGCCAAAGACAAGAACGAGGCAGTTGAGAGGGGCGCATTACGAGCAGTAGGTATGCCTGATGGAGGCAGAAACGCACTCGCTGTCCTCGACAAAACGGTTGCATTTTGTGTACTTGGTGTCGCCGCAGATAAGCTTCTTATAAGACTGGTCACTATCGGACTGCCTGCCAAGCTTGTGGTCGTTGTATTCGGGCTCTGGCGACGCTCCATGGCGAATTGAGTGTGAGAATACTAAAAAGCGTCTAGGAACCTTGTTTCCCGCCCGACTTTGAACGTCGTAAACCCAACAATGGTACGTATGACAAGAGCAAAAAGCCGTAAACAGCCTAAACCCGCCAAAGCAGAGGGAAGCAGTCTAAAAAACGCGGGAACGAGGATATCCAAGTAGGATATGGCCGACCCGTTGAAGTGGGATGATCTTCTTCTTTTTAGCATTATATCTCGGTCCCTGTTAAGGTTCAGTAGAAGAACGTTGCTAGTATTTCGACATGATGGCATTTTGTGAGAATTTCGAAGGTACGCCTCCCTTTGTAGACTTTTGCGAACGCTGCGCACTTGGGACGCGTTCTCAACCGGAGTCTGAAATGGCCCAACGTTCTATGAGGTAACGTAAGCTAAAATGTCACGTGAATCACTCGTGGGCCCAACGCAACGCAATCCAACAGGTTGCACCTTCAACGCAGAACTTGTCTTGCCCCGATGAAAAGATCTGCGAGAACCTGCGATGCATCCCCAAAGGCAACGCACGTCAAGCATGTGAAGGATACATAGCTTCATCATAAAGCGCTCTCACAGCTCTCCATGGCCGGGTGAGGAAAGAGTTCCGCAGACATTTCAATAAAATACCTGAATCCCTCGCGGGAATCGCCCAGCACAAGTTACCGTTTGTGATTCTTAATACATCATACCACGGACCAAAATAAAATGTGACAAGATCTCTTCAACCCCCATGCCTGACAAGGGTGCTAAAAGAATGACTCGACCTTGTGATTACATGGGGAAAATAGACATATGGGACCATATCCTGCTGGATTTGCCAATGTCATGGTAATTTGTCCGGCCTCATAGGTTCCGCACATATTGAAAAAGCATTGCTCTTGAAGGAATACTTCCGACAGTTCAAATGAGCTAAGCCACAACAGCCATGTGGCAAGTCAGCATCGCGCTATCGTCAGAACACCTACCATCTCACTCTCCCATCACGCATCTTTCCTCCCCCATGTCTACCCAACCGCCTTTATCACCCTATATCCGGCTTCCTACTTCAACGGCGACGCTTTCAAGACTGGGACTTCTCCTCGCAGGCATTGCTTCAGGGCTCGCGATAGTCCAAGCAACACGCTATCTTTCTTCAAGATCACGCGACGACAAGTCTAGTCGCGCTAGGTACATATCTACCGAGGAAGACTGTCGGAATGGAGTTTTAAAGAAAGAGGATGAAGATGAAGAGGAGCCTATAGGTGATTATGTAGATGAAGACGAGGAAGAAGAAGTAGAAGTGGAAAATGTCGCGGACCCTGTCCCAGTGGATGAAAGTCAAAATCTCTTGACACTGCTGTACTCTATTGCTGAGGATCAGGCACGGAAAGGTGTTGGTCTAGCATGTACTCCAGCATCCTTAGTTTATGAAATGATTACTCACAAAAACTCTGCAAATTCAGAGGGCTACGTCCACCGATCCATAACATGTAACCATTGCGGGACGTCCCCGATACGAGGATATAGATACAAGTGCGCCAATTGTGTCGACTATGATGTATGCGAGCTTTGTGAAGCCCAGGACATTCATTTCAAGACGCATGTTTTTGTAAAAATCAGGGTGCCGATCCCACCGTTGATGAATCCGCGGAGCGCCTTGTTGGGGGCATTTTATCCGGGTTAGTTGCGATCACGGACTAATGTACCCATACCACTTTCTCATCACCTCTACAGGCAAGGACTTTACAAGTGAGCTTCCAACCTACGACCTGGCGGAGCTGCAACGAATGTCACACTGTAGGTTTCAGTGATTGCATCGGTCTAAACACCTTCTAATTCCTCTCCAAGTCGACATTGTCGAACTGGAAGCCTTCCACGACCAATTCCTCTCCCTCTCAACTGCTGAAGGCGGAATCGACAGAGAAACGTTTGAAAGATGTCTAGGCCCGCTTGGGCTGGAAAAAAACCTGATTATTGAACGGATATTCATGTTTTTCGATCGAGATGGGAACGGAATTATCAACTTTGAGGAGTTGGTGATGGGCTTGTCGGTACTCTGCAAAGGAGGGTTAGATGAGCGAATGAAATGTGAGTGTCTCTGCGTTTGCTGCCACGTTTTCGTTGCTTGTCCTCAAACTGGACCGTCTCGTGCATATAGGGGCGTTTAAAGGTTATGATCTAAATGACGACGGGATAATATCCCGTGAGGAGCTCCACCAAATGTTCAAAGCATATTTTCACCTGTCCATGGAACTTGTCCGGGATGTGGTCAAGACCATGGAAGAAGGAATGATGGAAAGCTTCGACGACGAAGCTGCCAAGCCTGTTTCAGCGGCTTTTGCCGCACCGGGCGGCTCTTCGTCATCTGGGAATCAAGGCGACGAAGAAGAAGAAGATTCTGGGAACAAACATGTTGGGAAAAAGGAGGTGATGGACGTGTACGGGAGCTTTGCTGCCGGTACCGAACGATCTGTGACGTATACTACACCAAGTACACGGTCTCCACGCCGTCCAAGCATTGATAGTCCTTCCACACGCCGCACACTATCCCTCCGCCGGTCGCTCCCACACCTCTCTACCTCATCGCCACTCCGAATGTCATTAGACCCCTCGTCGCCCCATTATCATTCACTTGTCGGTCTTCCCTCGCCAGTTCCACAAAGCGCACAAGAAGAACAATGGCCCGTCATGGAAGCCATGTCGCAAGATGCTATTGAGGAGATGGTGGAAAAGACGTTTGCGTTGGCAGGATTGGATGACGACGATGAGGGGCTGAGCTTCGAGGACTTTAGAAGGGTTGTGGAGGTGGATAGTAATTTGCTGGCATGGTTTGAAGCTTTGGGAAGCGTATTTTAGTTGGGATGTAATGAGATTGTATTTATTGGCTCAAAGGATCCTTGTTTGGATTTTAGATTCATCAGGATTCGCCACTGCTTAAAAGTCATGCCTTCTGCTCTATCACGCCACAGCCGCATAACGCTCGGCCACATTCTTCCAGTTAACAACCTTCCAGATCGCCTTCAAGTAGTCAGGGCGAACGTTTTTGTACTGCAGGTAGTACGCCTATTGAATGTCGATGTCAGAATACAATTTCCTTCCGCCAGCTTACTCTCACATAGTGAGAAAATGCAGAACTCACATGCTCCCATACATCCACTCCCAACAACGGTACCAAAGTCGTCAAAGGATCCTGGTTAGGTGTCGTAGCGATCTCGAGTCTCTTGGTCGCTTTGTTATATCCCTAATGAGGTTTCGTCAGCCCAGTCGCTTTGAACTTGCCACACTGAAGATAGCACTCACCAACCAACCCCAACCACTACCCTGCACACCAGCCGACTGGGCGCTAAACTTTTTGGTGAACTCGTCAATGGACCCGAATTCAGAGTTGATGGCGTTCAATAGGGCGCCTTTGTGTAAGGTGATTAGAGGAAGACTTCAACTATCAATGGAAAGGACTGATATACCTTTGGGCAGTTCACCGCCACCCTTGCCATTGGGAGCGAGATTCGTCCAGAAGATGCTGTTGAAAAGGACGCCGCGATCGATGACGTTCAGATCTAGAAGCGTTCGTCGTGCGATCAACTTGGATTTTAACATACCTGTGGTTAATATGGCCTACATACGGAACGCAAAAGTAGAGCAATGTTGAGAATACGCTCCCTAGTCAAGGGTGAGATGTAACGGGCTACATACCGCCTCCGTTGAACTTCAGAAGGGGTTGCACAGAAATCTGCTCCCTTAGATCGTTCTTGGCCTTGGCCTCAAAGAACTTTTCTTCAGCTTGGTTGAGGCCGTTCACATAAGCTTGATGGTGCTTGGAGTGGTGAAGTTGCATGATTTCGGCTTTTCACCCCGCCAACATGAGTTTGCTGTTCGACCTAGCTTACACCGACTTTAAAAACTTACCAGAAATGTAGGGTTCGAGCTGGCAAGAGGAATGTAAAAAGTCTAAGAACCTGCCGTCAAGAGCGTTTCGGCAAGCTAAAGTGTTCTCCTTACCGCATTGTAGTCATACGGAAGGTCGGGAAGAGTGTATTTCGTCCTCTTTCCGGCAACGGAACCCAAGGCAGAGAGACCTCTGGTGCGGAGTGTGCTCACAGGACGCGTAAGAGCGAGCATTTTTGTTCGAAGATGTGGGTTGTTGTTGAACGCAGATGGTCGAGGGGAAGATGACAAGCTCACCTAGTGTCACGGCCATGATCAAGTCATTAGTTATCTTGTTGCCATAGAAGCAGCTATGACTCATCGGTAGAGTTCCCTTTTTGAGCTGGGAACGGAAGAATCGCGTATTGCGCTAGGTTCAACGCCAATCTCCGTCTCGACAATGTTCCGCCAGACCCTGTCCTCTGCTCGTGTCTTTGCCCGCAGCTTCCGGCCACAACCTATTCAGCGGACAGCTTTTCTCTCCTTGCGCGGATACGCCAGTATGTATTAATTCCGAGGCTCTGAAGGTTTTATCTATGCTAATCGGATAGTCAAGCGCGGAAATACACCCCCGAGCACGAATGGGTCTCTGTGGATGCTAATGGAGTCGGCACCGTAGGAATCACCGAATATGCTGCAAAAGCTCTCGGTGACGTAGTGTTTGTCGAAATTCCCGAGGTTGGAACACCTGTTCTGCAGAAAGAGCAGTTGAGCGCTGTCGAGAGTGTGAAGGCGGCTAGCGATGTATATGCGCCTTTGAGTGGGGAGGTGATTGAAGTTAATCAAGAGTTGGAGAGCGAGCCGAGCTTGATCAACTCGAGTCCGTTCGAGAAAGGTTTGTGCGATTATAGTTGGTCCCCCTGGGACGAGCCCTGTACTAACTGGCCTGACACGTGACAGGATGGATCGCTAAGATCAAGCTTACGAAAAAGGAGGAGCTGGACGGTTTGCTGGATGAGGCAGCGTATGCGGAACATGTCAAGGAATAGAAATGATGCTGGTCAGGGGGTAATCAAATGCCATTAAACACCAGATATTACCAATACACTCTCGGTAAATCGATCGCACTGTAACCTACCTCATGTCTTTCTGTCATAATTTGGGCCGCCAGGTCCAGCGTCAAATTAGCAGATCTGTTTTGAATTCAAACAAATGCATCAGCGCTTATTGTTGCGCAGAGCGCTTGATCAAGGGCGGCCATTGCTTATGTTAGCATGAGGCAGAGGCGAAGGCAATGACGCGGCTTTTAAAGTTAAAAGCTTATGAATAAGCAAGGCCTACCCAACAGGGCATATGCGGGATACGTGTGGTATACGGGATAAGTGTCTGCAGAAGGTACACGAAGCGTCTATAACTGTAGTAACGAGTAGTATAAACAAATCATCAACTGACCGAGCAAACATGACAAATGCCCATTTCCTACCACAAATGTGTATCCAAATGTACCCCATACATGAAAGGGAGTATTGTGCGGTATACCACTTTTGCTCATCACCGGCTTAAGCACCAAATGATGTCTATGGAGGCTTCGGAGGCGCCCAGACATTGGAACCTTCGCCAGGGGTCATGTCCTACCAATGCACGTGCCCTGCTTGCATTTTAAGAGCGCGCAAATACAAGGATCCATGAAAAAAACAACAGGGCATAAACGATCTGTATCCCCAATATCTCATCTGATCTAGAATGATGGGCAGATATCCCTGGGATGAGTAGCAAAGCGATACGATGGTTACCTTCCCGGGACAGTATGATATGTCATGATGCTGTGTAATTTACGCTACAATGCTGTATTCCCTGAAGCTTATTACCTATTGACCATGGTAGACACGTGAGTAGGATACGGTGCAGGAGCCACTGGATCGCCCGCCTGCTCACGCGATGGCCGCACCTAGAACTTGAAATCGGATCACAGACTAACTAGTGTTGAACAAAATACAATGGGCAACAGTCGCCTTGCTCTATCAAAAGCACGTCATCGGAGGAAAAACGGAGATGCATTCCATCTCCTCAACAGCATTCGCCGAACAAGGTTAAACCGAGCGTAACAACCACACTGTTTGAATTCTTTGTGCCAGGGTTTGAAACCCTCCGAAAGTTCCGATATCCACTTTATCTTTGCTGCTCAGCAGACATGTGCAGGCGGGGCTAGATCGAGGTTTGAAAAGAAAAAAACAAAGCCGTCAAAGACAGCAAAGGGAATCGGACGAGGAGAGAAAAATCGCGAGCGGTAAACGGCTCCTGTTCCGTTTGTTCCATTCGTTTCCAACCGCTTGTGTTCGCTCCCTCTCCGTCCCAATGGTTCCATATGTTCCTCTTGCATATGGCGTTCATTCAGATCCGGGAACACCTCTCGCCATTCCAATGCTGAATAACGCACCCCCCACTCTCAACGAGAGACGCGCTACTAAGCCATTCCATAGATTTCAAATAATCCACGTGATATGAGCGACATGTGGCTTGTCGATTAGATTTGACCAATCAAAAGACGCATCGCGCAATCCAAACCTCAACTTGTTGAGAGAGCGCGATCTTTTGTTTTGCCAAAGGGAGGAGGGGGACAACGGTGGGGAACTTTTAAAAAAAAAATAGGTGTTCAAAACAGCCGAGTTGAAAGGCCCATCGTCCAACGAACAAGCGACTATAAGTAGGACCCTTGGCTTCCCGTTTCCCCTACCACCCACCCACCTCCTCCGTTAACTTCTCACATTGCCTGCACACGGCGATTGGCAAGGCGGCTCCCCACAGCATAGATCTGCACGACTTGCTTCATCTGAACGTGCCACGCTTCTCTCATCATCCCCTCGCCTGACTAATTACGGCACTTCACAGTCTACAATGACATACACGGCTTCAGGACCCACCAAGGTCCAGTTAAGATACCCGACGCAGTATCAACAATTTGCCCGAAAGGCAAAGGAGGGTCTCCGTCATGCTCCCGATTTTGGCGTCGACTATGTCCGCAGGTTGTTCCCTATTGCTGGATGGTTACCCCGTTATAATAGGGATTGGCTTTATGGTGATTTGATTGCCGGGTTGACTGTTGGGATTGTAGTCATTCCACAGGTATGATGATAAATGATCGTTTGGAATAATATAGAATCAGGATGACTAATCTAGATGTGCTTCTATAGGCCCTTGCTTACGCCAAACTCGCCACTCTTCCGCTTCAATATGGTCTCTATACCTCCTTCACTGGAGTTCTGGTCTACTGTCTGTTTGCCACTTCGAAAGACGTTACTATCGGTGCCACGGCTGTCGTTTCTCAATTGACCGGCCAAGTTCTCGCCACGTACAATGCGGACAAGTCCATGGATCCTGTCACCTTTGCCATCGCGGTTTCATTCTTGACTGGTCTAATCCAGTTGGCGCTGGGTCTCTTTCGATTGGGTATCATCGTTGACTTTATTCCTGCTCCTGTGATTGCCGGTTTTACGACTGGTGCTGGTATCGGAATCATCATTGGCCAGTTTGCCGGGCTTCTCGGTATCAAGGGAATTAACACAAACGATCCTGCCTACCAAGTCCTTGGAAACACTTTGAAAGCCCTAGGACAGACTCAGCTGGACGCGGCGTTTGGCTTTGCTGGTCTTGTAGCTCTCCTACTGTTCAAGTTTGGTTGTCGATACGCAGTAAAGCGCGGTTATCCTGTGATGAAATGGGTCGCCCTTGCACGGAACGCAGTTGTCATCATCATCTTTACCGCGATCAGCTACGCTATTAACCACGAGAACCGCAAGTCGCCCAGAGTTCGGATTGTTGGGGATATTCCAAAGGGATTTGGCCCTCTTCATGTCCCGGACGTCAGCGATCTCAGCAAGGTTGCCCCAGCATCCGTCACCGTCGTTATCGTTGCAATTCTCGAGCATATTGCTGTTGTAAAAAGTTATGGTCGTCTAAACGGCTACCGGCCAGATGCCAACCAAGAATTAGTGGCTTTGGGCTTCACCAACTTTCTCGGATCTTTCTTGGGTGCATACCCAGCGACCGGATCTTTCTCCCGATCTGCCATCAAATCTCAATCTGGTGTCCGAAGTCCGCTTGCCGCCCTGTTCACTGCCGCAATTGTTGTCCTGGCACTGTACGTGCTGACCCCACTCTTCTATTATATTCCGAGTGCCATCCTGTCCGCAATCATCATTAGCGCCATCAGTGACCTGATCAGTCGGCCGGCGCTTGTTAAGCAGCTCTGGGACATTCAATTCTTGGACCTTTTTGCTTTCCTTCTGGCTCTCTTTTTCACCTTCTTCTTCAGTATCGAGATTGGTATCTATGTGTCTGTCGGCTTTGCTGTTGTCGTCCTCCTATATCGTCTCGCTCGCCCACATTACCAAGTTTTGGCCCGCTCGACCGACACTGGCCTCTGGGTGAATGTAAAGGATGCTCAACTCGGCCGTACTGCGTCACCACCGCCACCTGGAGTTTTGGTATTCAAACTGGAAGAGAGTTTGACCTACCCGAATGCCAATTACTTTGCGGAGCATATCAAGGAGATTGTGATTGAAAGCACTGAATTTGGTGGCCCGGCGTTGAAGTCTAATGAGAAACTGTGGTGTGATGATACGGATGATAGGATCAAAAGAGCGAGGAAGGCTCTCACCAAAAAGAAGGCCGTGTCAGAACAGGAGATCGTTCCAGACATTCGTCTGGAAATTCGCGACAATGACAACTCTCCGAGTGTCACACCCTCTCGCAAAAACAGCGTCGACTCGGGTTCGCACTCAGGCGACACATTGACAAATCTTCCTCGTCTTCGCGCGGTTGTTTTTGATTTTTCTGCAGTCAACGGCATTGACACCACTGGTGTTCAAACTCTAGTCGACCTTCGGCGGGATATGGACGCGTTTGCTGGACAACGAGTTGAAATCCACTTTGCTCACGTGCGGCCACGATTCGAACGTATACTAGAATACTTCCTAGCTATTACACGAACAGACCGGGATGTTACCCCAGTTGTTCCCACAGATATTCCTGTCGAGGAGACTGCTGCCAACTCTAATCTCCCAAGTTCTACCGACAAGAACCTGGTTCCCTTTGTTGATGTGAGAGAGTTTTTCCATGCCACAGTTGATCTGGCAGTTGCGGCGATTGAGCGCCGCCGTAGTCGTGCACCCAGCTTTGAGAAGAAGCATCCAGAGATTGAGGAGATCAAGGTGCACAATTAGTGTAGGATAGCAAACTCTCGCATTTTGGATTTATTTTGTGTATATATGCTGTTTCCTTATTTTATTGGTGTTTGAATTTTATACCGAATACATCTGATATACGAACAAAAGTGCGTTGCAAAAGAATCGCCAACCGTGTCTCGCTGGGCGACTGAGGCTTAGCTAATCTCTTTAAGGTTTGGTGCGCATTATACCAAAATAACACCAAGGTGATGATTTAGACGCTGGATGTCTTTCTGACCTGGTCTTGCAAGTGTTGTTGGCCATTGAGATTCAACAAGGACTCTGTCCGCAGTTTTTATACGCGCAGCTGCACTCTGAACCATAGCGCCTTATTCGACGAGATAGAACTGCAAATACGGGGGGCTTTTCTCATTATATGCCGACCTGTCGAAACTTTCCCTCGGTTACAAATCGGATAGATTCTTCAAGACATTTTACCCAGCGGTCATAGCATTCGCTCTTTAAGCTTGACGTGCACCGGAGAGAGAGCGTCTTTTTGTTGACCCAGTACCTATTATATTGCGTTAGCTCTTTGGGTCTTGAGAACCTCCAAGGTTCAGGTGCTTTTTGGCCATTTTCAGGCTTTGGACGTCATCCCCAGTCGATTGGACTAGAGACATTTCCATACTACCTTCTCACAGGATGCCGCCGTGGAGGGGTATCCTGGGGTGGGCTGTCTGGCCACTGCTATTAGGATGGGTGAACGGTCAGGAAGTCAAGTCTGGTAAGTTGCCGGTTTACTTGGATAGAATGTTGAGGTTTCGTTACTTAAAGGGCTTCCCTCTAGTGAGCGTCCTAATGAAACCATTGTTCTACGATTCAACTGCGGACGAACTCAATCAGCTGATCTCACTCAAGAATCAGTTTTTCCAGTCCACTGGAATAGATATTCGCTTTGACTTGCAACCATCTGTAAGCCGCTCTACAATCCGTAACGTTTTTTCTTGTAATATGAAGATTTAACTCTGCATTTTTAGCAAACGGCAGACCCTGGTGACTACTATGCGTTTGTCCAACCCTTTCTCGCTAAATCCGATCCGACATACGATCTGATTGCCCTTGATGTGTCATGGCTGGAAGAATGGCCGGGGGCGTTTTTCAATCTATTCACATGGGGTCCAGAGACCGGGCAGGCACAGATTGGGCAGTTGATAAGTGACAGAGTTAGTGAGCAGTATGCGGGCATTGTAAATAGTGATGCCGTGAAGGGAAACCTAGGTAGGTTGCCATATCTTTGTTTTGTGTATCTCTCAATTGGGGTGCTGATTCGCTTGATGATGTCAAAAGTTGCCTTGCCGATGTGGACGGATTATGGGGTGATATACGCAAGAACGGATTTGCTAGCAAAATACAACGTCACGATGCCCACCAGTTTGGATGATATGGCTGCCGCATGTGAAACTATTTGGCCAGCTGAATTGGCGTCGCATCGCTCTCTTCTGTGTTTTGTAGCCGGCTTTCAAGGTTCGTTTGCGCACATTTTGTTATGAGAATTCGTCGACCTAAAAGAATGTAATCTATGAAGGCTTCGACATTGTTGAACTGTTTTCCGAACTTTTCATGACAGTGAGCCCATCCGGGGGCGATCTGTTGAAGTTTGGCCATCAAGTCGCAATAAATACCCCGCAAAATCAAGGCGTTCTTACCGAACTACTAGAATGGATCTCGAAAGGATACATCGCTCAAAAGACGCTCTCATTTACTGGTACAAAGGCGCTACAAACCTGGCTGACCGGCGATGCCATTTTTTATCGTGGTTCCACTTCCGCGGCAAAGAGAACCTCGGATGCATTTGCCGGAAAGGGATGGACATATAAAGTAATATCAGGCAACAGCCCCGGAGCGGCGAACCCACTAGTCTCCGTACGAGGGGGATATCATTTGGCAATGACACGAGCTGGAGGGCATCTCAATGATACCCAGGTGATTCAAGCCTTACTTTTCTTGACTGGAGCAGTGGTGCAGCAGGCGAGGGCCGCCACATTTGGTGCACCCCCTACGTTAAAGGCTTTGTACAATGGTATGTGGGTTATCCTCCGAGTTGATCTGGCAACAACACTAATTTTTGAAGACAATTTTCAGATACAGCAGTTTGTAGCTCTGTACGTTGCGATACAATTCCCAGTCTCTTACCATTTAATCTTCCATCTAGCGCTGCTGCACCGGTTTGGATTGAAGTAGCGCTCGCAATGTCAAAGTACTTTGCTGGAATTCTCGTCGGTACATATGCTGTCGGCGCCGGTCTTGATGCCGCCACCACAGCGATCATGGACATTTTCAATCGAACGTCAAATACGGGTTTGGGAACAACCGCGATAATACTCCTCTCTGTCCTAATACCTGTAGTGACGGTGGGCCTTATGGCGGGAGCCGGGGTATTGGTTTGGAAAAGGAGAACACGACGGCAGCAAAAAGAGGTTAAAGCCGACGGTGAGAAGGCTGTGGCGGCAGATGGGGAGAGCCCTCCAACAAATGGTCAGGTGTTACCACCGTTGGCAGAGATCCCAGAGACACAGAGATTGCATGTGTCAGTACGACCAGCTCGACGACCCGAAAGCGGGGATGTCGCTGTTGGGAGTCAAAAAATACCAGCAGACGGTATATCAAGCGCTGAACGAGGATCTTACGATCTTGGCGAATACCGAGCAATCGACAAAGGAAAGCCTCGGAGTCGAACTTCCTCCACCGAAGGCCAACTCACTCAGAAGTTCACCGTCATCCACCCCTACAAACCCGTCATGGGCGACGAAATGGAAATCAAACCCGGCGATGTCGTCTCTGTTCGCCTAGCTTATGACGACGGCTACGCCTTTGGCCAAATAGAAGGCAGCGGAGGAAAAGCTGGCGTCTTCCCGCTAGCCTGCCTCCTTCCGGTCGGTTTAGAAGTTGGGCTCCCTAGTCGGCTCGAGAGCGGCGCGATGAACATGGCCGTCATGCAGCACGCACCCGAAAAAGTGGATTCTCTTGAAATGCTTTTGTTGAGTGGCCGCATCACGGAGCAAACGTATCTGGCGTTGCGAAGGGAGCAAGAAGAAGAATTACGGACTCAAAGGCAAATTACGGCGTTGAGGGAGCGGCTAAGAGATTCCAGTCTGGAGCAGGAGGAACGGAAAAAGTTGCAGCGAAGACTGGATGAATTGGAGTTGGGTATTTAATGAGACGGTAGACAAATAGTTTAGGAATAGGTGGGAGTGTCGGCGAGAAAGGTATCCTCCTATGAGGGTGAGGATATCTCGTTGCTTCTGCTGTAGCTTATAGTTTCGCATTTTTTTTGTTTGACAACTAATTTAATTTGGAGATTGATTACCTTGTTCGTCCACATTTTCTGGTGACGTGCACGATTAGCCCATGTGGCCGCAGATGGGCAAACCCAGTGTGGTATTGTGGATGGGGCGAGAACGATGAGAGGTTTGGCCTCGTTGGTTTATGTCAACTTTTGAAGTGAATTCATTTGCAGCCTGTTCACGCTATTCCGAGTTCAAGCCTTACACCAGGTAAGGCAAAAAGTACTTTGTGATTATCAATATCAAGAGTAATCTCCCTATCTACTATATACGAGGCAAACCCAATATCATGCATAAAGCCCCACCTACTCAGTCAAACGTTTGAACACTTGTGATCCTTCCTGACCCACTTGTTGTCTCCACTATGGCATCAGTGAACTCTGCACGTGTTCTTCTATCGATCGCACCAACAATCACATACTCTGTTGACACCTTTTCCTCCGTGACCGTCACAAGCATGTATCCATGGTCCTTCCCATTGCCAAACTTCAAATGAGGCTGGCTCAGTCTCAAGCCAGCCACAGCCGCAAAGCCCGCACCAGGGCTGGTCACACTCGTGCCAACAAACTCCACCAACACCGATCCGCGCCCGGAAATGGGGCCGTATTTGAAGGGATTGTACGGGTTTTCTGGTACGTCAAAGGCGAAAGCTGTGTGAATGTCACCGGTCAAGACGACAGTGTTGTGGATGTTATTGTCTATAAGGTGCGACATGAGCCGGGCTCGGGAAGCGGGATATCCGTCCCAACTGTCTCCAAAAGTCGTCTGGCCCAAAATCTTCATCGGGGCAAAAGTGACTTGGTTGCCCAAAAGGCGCCATTTTGTGCCGCCTTGACTCGACTCTGAGAGTTGGTTGTAAAGCCAGGATTCTTGTTCAGCGCCCAGGAGCTAAGTCAGATGCAGGACGTGAGCCACATGGTTGGACTATTGAAGACCTTGCCGGAAATTGAACACAAGTACTCACAGTGCGGCCGGGGGCATTGATTACTTGATCTTTCTTCTCATCCGTCTTATCTCTGCCAATAATTCTCGTATCCAACATCATCAAATCCAACAGCTTTCCGACATGGAAGCTTCGGTAAATCTTGCCCTTTCCATCAATCAGGGCCGACCGAATGGGCATGTATTCAAAGTATGCCCGCATGGCTGCAAGTTTGCGTGCTTCCCAAGGACCTTGCGTCGCAGGGTCATGGTTCGCTGCACCGTCTTTCCAAGAGTTGTCAGCGAATTCATGATCGTCCCAAACGGTTATCCACGGGACGTTGCGGTGAGCGAGCTGTAGATCGGGATCGGTCTTGTATTGGGCGTGGCGGGTGCGGTAGTCTGACAGACTGTTGAGGGACATGTTAGCGGTCTGTGCGGTAACAAAATCTCAACGTAACCGAACACTTACGTGACAATATCCTTGTCAGGTTGAGGAATGCGACCGATTGCTGTCCCATCACCGTACTTTTTGTTTCCATATTCATAGATGTAGTCCCCCAAATGCAGTACAACGTCCACATCCGTGCGGCGTGAGATGCCATTGTATGCATTGAAAAATCCCTGAGGGAGGTTACTGCAGCTGACGACGGCCAATTTGTAGCTTTCAATGTCGGCATCCTCGGTAGGAAGAGTGTGGGTCTTGCCAACGGGAGATGTGGCAGTTCCAGAAGGGGTCTCAACCACAAAGCGGTAGTAGTAAGTAGTCGTGGGTTGGAGCCCCTTTACGTCGACTTTGACAGTGTAATCCACGTCGCCGGTAGTCACCACCGTTCCATTCTGCACCAGGGTAGAGAAATTTTCTGTTGTTGAAACTTGGTAGTTCACTGGAATGGCGGTATCCTTTGAGGTGACCTTTGTCCAGATGCTGATCAAAACAAAGGTGACAATGTCAGCGATGTGCTTGCGACAAGCCTGGACGAAACAAGAGGAGAAACACGTACATGACGGCATCTGACAAAGGATCACCAGAGGCCACACCGTGCACAAACGTCACAGTGGGAACTCGTGGTGCCCCTTTTGACGGTCCTGATGGAGGAGAAGGCCTGGGCTTGGGCACTGGCTTACCCATCTGGATCTGTCGCCGTAGCAATTCATGATCGGGTTTTGTGACTGCAAGGGAAGGATAATTGATGATAGGCGAATTGAAGGCGAGATTATCTTGGAACTCGACGGGGGATGCGAGCGGAGCCGCCAAAGCCGCAACGGCAAAGAAGACGGGAACTAATAGTACTTTCATGAGGTATAAATTCACCCGCTTGGTTGCAGACGCTGAGAGGTGAGAGGTCGATTTGGGACTTGCCTTACCACTGGGGGAAGGACAGAGATTGCGGTCCCGTCTTTTTAAGAACCCCACATTCTGCGCCGTGGAACTTTCGCTTTAATGAACAACGAGCGCAACCCACCAACACACAATGTTGATCACAAATACTGGCAGCATGGGTAAGTGGAAGGAAGCAATTTTGTATTAATGGGCATTTTGATCGCCTTTCTTTAGTTATTTTTTGGTCCTTTTTTTCCTTGCAGCGGTACTTGCAAAGGCCAACATGCACCTAGCTGGCCCCAACTCTGGCTGCACGAGGCACGTGGATCAGTTTCGACCGCTTTTTTCCTACGTGCATCTTAATTTGCTAGACCATCACGCAAAAAAAAAATAGTTGGGCAGTCCTTTTTCTGTTGATTGCTGCAGCCAGCCTTACCAGAGTTCCGTCCTTTTTTGGGTTCCCAACTAGGAACTTTGGAAGGACGGGAAGTTTACGCGAGGACAATTAGGAGGTTTAGGATGCAAAAAGCAACACTGCAAGTTACGTATGTAACTAGGGTGAGTGATACGAAGCCGAATTTGTGGACAGTCTTGGTGTCAAGTGCAACCCTTTTGCAGTAGAGCAAGATCACGTTATTGGACAACGTTAAACCAAAGATGTTGCATTGGAGGTGTGCATGAATCATTGTCTGGTTCATTGTTGGGCTAAAAGTGGTACATTTATGATTCCGGGAACTCCGGGAACCCGATGAGGGCCTCTTTGTCGTAGGAAGACTCCAGACAGGATCCATTCGCGCCAAAAGATCAACAGCAAATACCTTGCGGACTCGTCGCTGCACGTTTTGTTCAAAGCCGTTTTCCTTTCCACGTTTCTTGATGCACGTGCGGGTTTGACGATTCCCGGCTACATGTTTTAACGAGCGATACTTGGCCACATGTTTTACTGCAGCATACTTGACAAGATAATTGTTGGGCGGTCCTCTTTTCCATGTCACCGTGCAGTTGGCGCGAAAGACAAGTCCATCATCACATCCGTTAAACATTCATCAATCGACACACAGAGTCGTTCCTGCACCTCAAATCCCGTGTTGTAGGTGTGCACATAACAACATAGTTGGTACCTCAGCGTCGAAACAATCCATCAACAATGGATGTTCATTCCCCTCGTAGGTCGACATGAGCCGGGCAGCAGCTGAACCTGGGTAAGAGCACTTTTATCAGTCCGTGACAGTTTATTCCATGCTGATAGCAGGCATTTCTGCTTATGACAAGGAAAAATAAACGACAAGATATGCTGAGAGATGTCGTAATCAATCTCACACATCCAAGATCGAGTTATAGAATGCATTCGAGTGTGTGTGATCGGAAATTAGCCGCAGAAATTTACAGCGTTGGGTGACTGTGCACTCGTTCAAGTAATCGGCCGTCGCAGGACAAAAGGATCGTTCACCTTGGGAGCTCGTCAGATGTTTGCTTTTTGTCGTTAAGGTTTTATTGGGGTTTTTTTCGGGTTTCTTTCTTCTGTATATTGTTGACGATGGCCATTGCAGTTGGCGTTGCCGTAGGAATCGTGCTGGGAGCGGTATCCATCGTCTTGTTTGCCTTTGTTGTTCATCGATGGATAAAGGGTTCAAAAACGATACAAGGCGAAACATCGGCGAATGAGACTACTAGAGGACACGATACAGCAGAGAAGGGGCTGGTGGATCATGGTACTAAAGCACTGCAAGTGCAAGACGAGTCGCTTGAAAGTGTTCCACGGTCAACATCAGAGCAGACATTGTCTGAAACGGAAAGCAAGGGAAAGGGAAAAAGTGAGCTGGTATCACTGACCCTTCAAAAGTCCACGCAACCAGAGCAGAGCGTTCCACGCTCGTCCATCGACCGCTCCCGCTCCCCCATTAACCGAGTACGCACTCCTACATCTCCCCTATCCCAAGTTACGAATGGCACAACGCTCGCTTCAGATGATGATCGAGTGAGTATCACAACAGCAGCCTCTTCGATAACGACTCGAAAAAATAGTACTGGAAGTGTGGTGCTGAGGGCGTCTGTCGACCTTCCGCGACGGACAGCAAGCCTGGAAGCAAATGCCGGGAAGGGTGGGGCAGGGGCCATTGTTGCACCACGATTGTTGGGCACGCAGATTGCACTTCATTGGTTCAGAAGGAAAGGGTCAGATGAAATTACTGTGAAGGCCGGGGTGAGTACTGTGTAGTTTTATTCGAGAAATGACTCTATCCTCATTCATTTTATCAATGCCAGGACCCAATGTCAATTTACCAAACCTACCGTGACGGCTGGTGTCTCGGAATGAACTGGCGCTCTGGACAGTCTGGAGTATTTCCCCTTGCTGCAGTCTCTCCCGAAGAAGCAAAAAAGTTGGCGTCTGAATACCCAGAACCAGACGCAGCCCCCACTGACTCCCCTCTTCCGTCTTCGACTTCACCATCTCCTGTACCGCCGCCCTCATCACCCGATCCAGTCACTTCTTCACTGTTGTACAGTTTGAATCTGTCAGGAGCAGCGCCAAATACCTCGCATTACTCGCTAACATCTTCTTCAGTTCCGTCCTCTACTCATTGGGGTGTGAGGGAGCTGAAACCAAGAGGGATCCGTCGAACGAGCGTGGACAGAGAAAGAGCGGGCAATTATGGGCCGATATCAGCAAAAACTGTCAACGGAAAAGACACGCAAAATAGAGCAAACGTGGTGGCTGACCCGGAAGTCTCTGACCTCGCGGCTGTTTACTTGGCTGCTATGGACCAGATGGATGCTGAAAGCAGTGCTCTCTCTCCTGTTTACCGAGACTCGTACACCTTCCTCCAAACTCACGCTGAGCGCCTGGCCACGAGCCTCAAGTCGGTTTCCCCTCATCCGGTTGCATCATCCCTACAGAAACAAGCCGGCAAGCTCGTTGAAGATATATCGGTTGCTTCTAAAGAAATTGCTTCGAAAGTACCCAAAGACACTAAGCGGGCCTCTCGAATGTCTATCCCCGAAGCGAGGAAATCGGTCCTTCAATTGCATAATGAAGTGACCAAATTCTTTGATGAAGTCTTCACAGACACTGAGGATGTACCGCCTGTGCCGCCGATTCCAGACTTTGTGCGTAGAGTGTCGGAAGATTCACAACAAGACAATACCAAAGGAAATGAGCAGCTGGCTTCGGAAGATGAGGATGGGCCAAGGAGAGACTCATTCGTGAATGAATCTAGTGATGGGTTACCTATATCTGTCGTTTCCGGTACCGGCCCATTACACGCGTCCTCTGAGGACATCTCTGAGAGTCAGACGCATCGGGCACAATCTGAAGAGGTGGCCACCAATGAAGACGATGAAGAGGACGATCATATCCCACTGCATGTTATTGCGGAGCAGGCCAATGCCGTGCGAAATAATCAGCCTACGCCTGAAATAGCAGATACCGCGGACAGAAACCCCGCAGAGTATGGGCTCCTGGAAGTGGTGGAACTGGAAGAAAGCAAAGCGCTGGAAACGCAATTGAATGACGACAATGGTCAACACGATCAAAAGAACGAGGATGCCGCATTGGTGGTCGTCAGCGCCGACACTCAATCTGAGGCTTTAGACCAGCTGGAAGCAAACCCGCCAGCTGTCATTATTGCTACGATGGCTGACACTGAACCAGCTGAACAGCCAACGCAGCAGATTGCTGACCAGGAATCGCAGATATTAGACAATGAGGCCCCCTCCATAGTCAAGGTGGAAACAGTCTCTCAGAAGCCCCAGAGTGAAATCGATGGCCATCTGATTTCAGACGCCACACTAGAAGACCACTCTCCCGTGCTAGAGCCCACTATAAAAGAATCCATCCGCGAGGCGCCTACTACAACTGCCTGATCGTACATGCTGGCGCTACCATCAATGACACTACGCTTTCAATATGACCTCAGCTGTTTTGGACCCATGTAGGTGAACCTTCTAAATAGATGGTAAATAGAGCCCAAAAGAATAGAATTTGTTAGAATTGGTAGTTTTGTTGAAGAGCTGGAAACTTTTAAAGTTGAGATTTTAGGCGAATCGTGGGGCACATGATGACATAATACAAGCCCCATTAGCAATATTACGTGGCTTGAATGTTTACGCATGGGCAGTGGAAGAGATATCAATGATCTGCTTCCGACGTTTTTGGGATATCCAGCCTTTCAGCGTCCTTGGCATCTTTTATTTTTTATACCTCATGAATATGCGGTGATAGGTCCCTTCCTTTTCCTCTTGTAAAGTCTCTTTTCCTCTCGTTCTAAGATTTTGTGGGTGGATTTGACGACATGGCTGAAGTGATCACATCTGTGGAGAATGGTCCCAGTAATCTCGAAACTCAACCACAAATCCAACCACAACCCGAAGCCGCAACGCAAGAGCAGTCCAACACAACGTCAGCACCGGACTCTTCAGCAAATCCAAATCCGACACCCACTCACCGCCGTCGACGAACCTTCCTCCAGAAACTGTGGCTCATTGTTGAAACCACATACAATGTCATCCACCTGCTTATCCTTCTCATCTTTCTCTCTTTGTACCGATCATCCTGCGATGCACCGCTGCATGTTTACCTTATCGGTTTAGTCGTCATGGAGGTGGTCTACGGTGTGCCCGCCAAACCCATCATGTATTTTGTGGACCGGCGACCAGAATGGAGGACGAGTAATGTTTGGAGGGGAGTGAGGAAGTTGTGGGGGACTTGTGCGGGGGTGGATGTCGTGTGGTTTGTTGTCGGAAATGTGTGGGTTTTCAGGAGCCAGACTTGGTATGCTTGCTTTTGTTTAGTTTTTGGCCACCTGTGCTCGTATTAATTGTCCTTTGGTGCGTTATCTTAGTAAGGCGCTTAACCCCCAGCTTTACTGGCTTACTTTTGCCGAAATTATTGTACGATACGCCACCATTGTCCTTCCCCTATCCCTTTTCCTCATCCTTCTCTGCGTTTTCCGGGGCCGTGTGCGTCGAGATATGCTGGGGTACCCAGAACTCCAAACAGGGTTAACGCCTCTGGAACTTACCCGCCTCAAAACCTTTTCCTTCAATGAACTTTCCCTCCCATCTCAGGTTGAAATCATTGTGGAAGACTCTTCACACACCCCAAATTCCCACCTCTGCTCTGTTTGTCTCACCGAGTATGCATCCCACGATCGATTGCGAGAGCTGGCATGTCATCACCGGTTCCATAAAGCATGTATCGACCAATGGCTTTTGGATGATCCCCGGACGTTGACGGGTGGACATCGGACATGTCCGCTTTGTGTGCGGGAGGCGATAAAGGAAGAAGATCGGGATCCAGAATGGGTTGCAAGGAAGAAGAGGGCTGATGAAGTTGACAGAACGGTTGAGGGAGATATGAGAAGGGCGGTGGAACAGAGTAGGAGGGAAGCTGTGAGGAGAGCTGGGGACGTCAGCGGAAGTGGAGAAGGTGAGGCACCTGCAAGTGCAGATGATAGTGCCCCAGGAATTGGGGATACAGATGGGGGGGCCAGTGGAAATCGGGAAGGTAGTGCACCAGCAGGTGCCGATGCTAACGGGCGGGGAAACGCAGAGACAGTTGGGGAGGCTTGCGCTCGGCCTTCTGTTGAGGAGGTGCGGATTGAATCTATACAACAACAGACATAATAACGGCCATTGTAACAAATAGATACTATGTAGTTGCATACCCTCATGCCTCGTGACCCTAAAGGATATCTCTTCTCTAATATGAGCCAGCAGCGTTGACAATGAATCCGGATCAGTGAAACTGATGGTCTCTGTGAAAAGAACTCCACAGCCGAGCCAATAGCGCTGGTCGAAAACAGCATAGAACACCGCTCTAGAGCGACTTAATGTGTCACGAATATATGGTACAACAAGGTGCTATACAAAATGTATTCTGTAAATCATCCTAATAATGAACATGAAAAGAAGCATAATAAAACCATAGCTGTCTATATCCAATGCAAGATAATGCTAATGTGCAGCGAAAACAATGCTCCCGCCACCAATGTCCTCTAAACATCGCCCCTTCGTCTCCGGGACTCTAATGTACACGAAAACCCATCCGATTATCACCGCACCAGCGTAAATCAGAAATGTGCCGGCGGGAGTGATGAGGTGAGTAATTGTAAGGAATGTAATTGATATGACAAAATTTGTAAACTGTAAAGATAAGGGTCGGTTCGGTATTGTAGAATTCAAATTGTGAGACAGGGAAACTTACCCAGTTAGCAGCGATCGCAACACCGGCGCCCTTGCCGCGGATTTCGAGAGGGAAGATCTCGGAGATGATGATCCAGGGCACGCAGCCTGAAAAATGCACTCATCAGTTTTCAATCACCTTGAAAAAGGTACAAAGGTAACAGAAATGACATACCCAGTCCAATCGCATAAAAGAACACATATAGAACCAAACTCAACAATGCAATCCAACTGACTCCAGACACTTGTCCGACTCGATCACCAGTAGCCAGCACCGTCCCCTCCACGGCTCCCGAACTCAACACGTGGAACGTTGTGCTTAAAATGATCAATCCCGCCGCGACGCCTACAAGCGTCGTCAGCAGCAGCCATCGTCGGCCGGTTCGGTCAATGAGGCGCATTGCAGTTAGGGAGCCAAAACAGTTGGCTAGTGCAATGAAGGTTGAAAAGAGGATCGCGGATGATTTGGAGGGGAAGCCGGCCATACGGAGGATGGTAGCGGAATAGTACATGATGGTATTGATTCTAGCCAAAGATTGGGTTAAGACTTGACACAGCCAGAACTCCATCAAGAACACACGATACCCACCCACTAAATTGCTGCAGAACCTGCAACCCAACGGCTATCGCCAACGCTGCCCTGTACTCTGGATTCACAAGCATCTCTTTAAACGGAACCTCATCCACGACATGACTCAGACTCTGCTTAATCGACTCAACCTCGGATTCCAGCTCCTCACTCGTAGTCTTACTGGGCCGGACACTCGCCAGAACATCATACGCCTCTCTTGTACGTCCTTTCTGAACAAGGTACCTTGGGCTCATAGGCATCAAGCTCATGCCAAAACACTGAATTACAGCCGGAACGGCCGCAAGACCCAACATCAGTCGCCAATTGCCGCTCGAATGGGGGTCATCTGGAGAATCAGATAGGGCGTACGCAACGAGGTACGAAACAAGTTGGCCAAGCGCAATGAAAAACGCATTGAAATTGACCAACATCCCTCTAATGGCTGGTGGCGACAGTTCTGCAATATACACAGGCACTGCCGCACCGGACCCCACGGCAGCACCTGCAATCAACCTCCCAACCAAAAGTAGCCCCCACCCACCTGCAACAGACATGATAATAGCCCCCACAACAAACACAATAGATGCTCCCACAATAACATATTTCCGCCCCCATATATCCGTCATTTTTCCAGCCGCCAGACCACCCGCCACAGCACCCGCAATGACACCGGATACAATCAACTCCGTTTCAAAGTTGGAAAGTGAGAACTCGTCTTGGATGTAAAGCGTTGCGCCAGAGATGATGCCTGTATCGTAGCCTCCCAAGAATCCACCTAGTGCTGCACATGAGGAGAGAAGAACGATACGGACGGTTGACGGAATACGCCATTTAGAAGGAACGCTGGAAACCAGAGGTGTGGCTGGGCGTGTTGAGTCGTCTGGAGACCATGAAAGACAAGATAAGCTACCACGTGCCAAGCAAATCAAAATTCATCAACAGGATTAGCCATTCTCCTACCATCATCCTGCTGCACGTTTAATAGCGCGGCGCTTGATGCCTCTCGTGAAGAGATCTCCAGCGACTGGTAGGAGGAAGACATGCTGACCGAAGGTGTAGTCCTCGACAAAGGCACCAAATGCAGATACCAAGTTACGCTGCTGCTGGCTCAAGTTTTCTTTTGTTTACTGCTTATTCTTTCTTGTTGAGCCCGTCCTCAGGTTATCGTCAAAGTGTGGCAAGAGTCGTATCGAAAACTAAAGTTCAAAAGGACCCGCACCAAAGTGGATCAACTCCCGCCACACGCCACACGTAAGCCACATGGATGGGATACAACATGACACCCTGAAGGCATCGAGATGCGCATCATTGTAGAAAAGAATATAACACCTTCATGATTTATTCACACTCAGATCTATATGCAAAAATGCTTCACCTACACCATCCTCACTCAATCTCGCACACAAAATTACAGAAAATCAAGAAATAAATAATCACCCCACCCCACAACCAACCATCCTCTAAAATTTGTAAATCTCAACTTCATATTCTTCACCTCGCACATCTTCCACCATTCGTCTCCATCGTTTACCTTTCCCCTTCTCCCTCTGTTCTACTTCACGTTTCTTCTCCTCGAAAATCCCATGGAGCGGGCCTAACAGTCGCGAGTTCAAGATTGAGATGCGGGTGGTGTCGTAGGAGATGGTTTGGTGTAGGGTTTGGAGAAGCGATTCCAATTCGCGCGCGTGGAGGAGGGTAGAGATGTGTGCATCTAACAGGAGCGTGAGCGTGTCGATTGCCTAGTCAAGATGATTCAGTCAATACGTTTCACAACCCAGTACGTCGGATTCAAACTAGTACACGTACCGTCGCCCATTCAGCAAAACTTCCAGGTTGAGGTCCAACATTTCCAGTAGATTTCTCGTCTGCCCACATCCACCACAATGCAGGTCTCGTCCCATCCAAGTCCATCTCGTCTTCACCCTCGTTGACCTTCAACACATTCGACACCCATCCCAATATGGTCCCCAAGTCTCTCGCTCCCAGCCGTTTCTGCATCGCCTGGGCCATAAATGTATCCGTACGTGGTCGGGAAAACACAAGACGGAAGAAATGCGCTTGACCGGGTGTGCATGTGGTTATGATGGGATCCAGTGCAGATGACGATACTTCCGCCTGGTGGATCCGCTGCTCAGCCTGTTCTAGTTTCTCAGCTTCTTCTGCACCATTCACCTCCACATCATTTGCTTTGTCTTCTTCCTCGGTCTCACTCTGCCACTCTGCCACCTTCATGCGCTCTGGATGTGGAGTCCCAGGTACAACCTGCCGCGATTTTCTCACATTTTTCTCTTTGGATTCTAACCAATCAGCCAGCTTCTTCGCTCGTATCGTCCGACCAGAATTCTTCCACCTTCCTTCCTCCGCACCGCACACATATCGGAGTACCTCTACCAGCTCGTTCTCACCCAAATCTGAGACATGTTTCAAAGCATCTTGGATAATATACAAATCTTCTCGTTCCAGAGCAGCCCCAATGATGCCCCCTTCAACTGAACGGGATGTAGCACAACCACTGCGAAGAAGGTATTGAATAGTATGTCTAGGCCAAAATTTGGTTGGATTTGAGAAGCATCGACGTAGGATGGTGAAGAGGGCAGGGTAGGAGAGTTCGACGCGCGGGAGCTTGGCGATAACCGATCGATCTGGTGGACATGTCAGATACTTTGGAAGAGCCTGTGTTTGGTCAACGTCGGTGTCCGGCTTCTGCTGCTCTTCTTGTTTCTTCCCCTTCTTAGGCACTACGCCGTTCACCTTTGGCTCTGTTGACTGCGTTGCAACTGGGTCCCTTTTCCCCTTGCCCTCCTCATTTTCCAGCTCCCGCAATTCCAGTAATTTTTTTTGCATCCATTCACAAAACAACTTGTTGAACTGTCCCTCGTTCACAGCAGGGTCCAGCAACTTGGCGACATATTCTCGACTCAGCTGATCCGAGTCCGCCAACTGCGTATTCCAGGACTCAATCTCAGGTCCCGCAACCGGTGGAGAAACAAGTCCAACTGTCGCCATGCCCAAACCAGCGGGCTCGATAACGTTGCCTTCTAGTTTGGATCCCAAACTATCGGCACCGTTCGCCAACAGAGGTTTTCGTAGCTTGCCCAACACAGACAGCATAGTCAGTGGAGAGCAGTGATAGGGGATAAATGTGACGGTTGAAGAGAAGGAGACCGGAGAATGATGGGAGATGACACTGCTGGCGACACTGATAACCGGGCCGGTAAGGGGGGATTTGATCACTGTGGTGTGGAAGACACGAGACGAGGCGCCAACCTCGTTGCCAGTGGCATTCCAAACTTTCTCGTAATGCAGCGCCCCGTACTCTGTATCCCATATGGTTAATACCTCCTCTACTCCAGCATCTTTCCGCCTTCTGTAGCCCACGATCGAGATATAACTAGCATCCAGGGGTGAGATGCTAATACTTGAAGGACCTCGAGCGCGGTGACTGTTGAGATTCGACGGCAATTCGAGTCTTGCTTGTTTGAGCGTAAATGACAGGCTCTCTCGCAACACCTTGCTAATTCCACTTTCGAACTGATATACCCTAACTACCGCATTGGAATACACTACCGTCAAAACGTCCCTCTCAACCTGATATGCAAACGCCATGGGAATAACCGGGACCTCTTCCTGTCCCTTTACCGTATTCATATGCTCCACAGGTACGCTCATCTCAACCTCTGACAATAATTCGACATGAACAACTCCTGTTCGCTTCGCCGATACAGAATGGGTACGGATTGTGTAGAGACCTCTCTCGTGCTGTACAATAGAAAGGACGCGCAATGATCGCCATTCCTCCTCCCCTTCCTCTGCCGTGGTAAACGTGGTTGACCAAACAACACGGGCGTTCGTGGTAGAAGGTGCTGACCAGGTTGTGACGGTTTCGAGAGTTCTAGACGTTACGGTGATGCCACCATCGATGTGTACAAGTACCAAATAGCCTTCCTTTGCCGAAGGAGAAGGAATGAAAGTTGCCAAATGGTAGATTTCATTCTTAAACTTTAGGCACAAACACGTCAGTAATTGTATGGACAGTGTCACACGTAAGAATGTCAAGTAACCCAACCTTTTTTGAACTATCCGGCTTTCCAGCAACTAGAGTCACCTCTTCCGTGTCCCCTCGCACCTCAGCAACCTTCCACATCCACACCAATCGCTTTTCTTCACGCTCCGCCACATCTGCTCCACAGTCAATCACCGCGAACACATTCCCGGCAAGTGAACTCGAGAGTGAAAGGTCTGCATCAGTATCTGCGTCTATGGATGTGATGTCTAGAGAGCCTGTGTTTGGACCTTGTGCTGGGAGATATCGGGCAGGAGAGACGAAGAGATGGCCCGGTGGGACTGACCATGAATGCAGGCATTGCTGTCTTGCAAGCTTTATAAAAAAGATGGGTTACTACCATGCTGTGCTTAACCTCTACTCAGGAACTACATACGTCGTAAAGATATATTGCAGCGCCTTGTACAGTCACAACTGTTGCAGAGTGATCTCCATTATCGTCACCAAAGAAATGCTCCGGTACTGAGGCAGCTAGAAACCCTTGAGGTAGAGACCGTTTGGAGGATATGTCTCTCTCCTTCGTTTTTTCCTTTTTTGTCGGCTGTGGTTTCGAGATATCCCTTTGCGAGAGGGATATCCGTTTGGGAAGGCCAACTGTATACGGGTGAGGTGTGAGTAAATAGGGTTCTTGTATTCTAACCGATTGCGCCATGTCTTTCTGTGGATGGAGGTTAATCTTTGAGTGAATGAACGGCAGCGATCCTCAAAAAGCCCACCCGACAGCGACCTATGAACTTTCACCAAAAACAATTCACAGCTAAGTCTGCGCCTCTCACATGATGCCTAATCACATGACTGATGGTGGACAGATGGGGGGAAATCTCTGCCGTCCCATTTGGTTTGAGTGGCTTCAACGTTGATTTTGTAGTCGACCACGACGCCGTGGAAGCGAACCATCAAGTTAAACGACTGAGGGATCAGCTCCTTGTTCATTTCGAAGCTATCCCTCTCTGACGACGGACAATATGCCGTTCGCCAAGCCTCTTCCTGAGGCCATCTCGGCATTTCTAGACAAAGTCTCGTCCGCATCGCTTCCGGCGGCTTCGACAGCTGCCACTATGCAACTTCGAATCCAACGCATTCGTCGTACGGCATTGGGTGTCGCGCTTGCTGGAGGAGCAATCTACTATATGCGTCGTCAAAGGCAGCGTGCCTCTATACGTGCCCTCGGTAAACCTCTGGAAGACGACGAAACTGCCACAATCAAGATCGACAAGAATAAGATCAAAGTAGCAGTTGATAAAAAATTCATGAGACAACTGAAGTACATTTGGGCTATTTGCGTGCCAAACTGGAGGTCGAAAACCGTGATGATTCTGGTTCTGCATACCACGTTTTTGATCCTGCGAACATACTTATCAGTTATTGTCGCGAGATTGGATGGACGGTTGGTGAGAGATTTGGTGGCGGCTGATGCGAAATCGTTTGGAAAGGGCTTGATATATTGGTTTGCCGTTGCTATTCCTGCAACCTACACGAATAGTATGGTGAGTCCCGAACTTGTCACTGGTGCTTCCTCGGATACCTTATAGAAGCTGCTATACACCTGGACGAGATTCATAATTGCTTGTCGAATACTAACAGTCAGTTACTATTAGATTCGCTACTTGCAGTCAAAACTCTCGATTGCATTACGGACCAGCCTTACCCGTCACGTGCACGACCTTTACATGGAGAATAACACATATTACAAAGCGATTAACTTGGACAACCGCATTGATGGTGCAGATCAACTTATTACGACTGACATCAACCGATTCTGTACTGCGCTTGCGTCGTTGTACTCCAATTTGGGCAAGCCTATTCTCGATATGATTATCTTCAACTACCAGCTCGCACGTAGCATCGGAACAACGGGAATGTGGGGGTTGACTGTCAATTACTTTATTACTGCTAGTATTCTCCGAGCTGTCACCCCGTCCTTTGGAAAGTTGGCTGCAGTTGAGGCAAAGCTTGAGGTAAGACGTTGAATTGACTCAATGGCTCTGAACGAAGCTAAGTGTCGATATCGCGTTCATAGGGAGACTTCCGTTCTGCCCATTCGCGCCTCATCACCAACGCGGAAGAAATTGCCTTTTATCATGGCGCCCATCTAGAAAAGTCTATCTTGACCCGCACCTACTACCGCCTGATCAAGCACATCAACCACATTTACCGTATTAGGATTGCATACAACATGTTCGAGGACTTTATCATCAAATACACTTGGTCGGCGGCAGGATTGCTCATTGCCAGTATTCCGGTGTTTTACCCAGAATTTGCTGGGTCCCGGTCCCGACGTGAAGAGGCAAGATTAGCTCAATTACAAGCATCCGATCCCGCGAATGCTGTTTCCCAGTTGAACAGAAAAACAGGAAGTAGAACTCAGGGTTTCATTACCAACAAACGGTATGTGCCATGCTGCTAATGACGGCCATGGGTCTAATGTCTAATACGCCACATGTCTATGTGTAGATTGATGGTGTCTCTTGCTGATGCTGGTGGTCGTATCATGTACTCGTACAAGGAACTGAACGAGCTGGCCGGTTACACTTACCGAGTTTACAACATGTTACGCGTCCTGCAAGATCTCCACGACGATCGATTTGTTGACACAGGGAACACCGGTGCGGAGTACTCATTGGAATCAATCGACGGGAAGTTGGAATATGGCTTCGATGGTACTACTAGTAGCGTCGTGTGTGTTTACAGAAGTATTGATGCTAACGCTCGCTGTCAGGCATCAAATTTGACAAAACCCCCATTGTGACTCCCAACGGCGACACCGTCCTCATCCGTGACCTGTCCTTTGGAATTGGTCCTGGCGAGCATCTTATGGTGACCGGCCCCAACGGAGCTGGCAAAACGTCGATCCTTCGTACCCTTGCAGGGCTTTGGCCTATTTTCCGAGGGAAAATCTCGCGGCCTGCACCCGGGTTGGATTCGATCCTTTACATTCCTCAGCGCCCGTACTTGGCAATTGGTTCCTTGCGTGAACAAGTCATTTACCCCCACACTGTGAAGCAGATGAAGCAGGCTGGAAAGACAGATGAGGACTTGGCCGAGATTCTGAAGAAGGTGTATTTGGAATATATTCCTGCGAGAGAAGGCGGATGGGACGCCGTCAAGGAGTGGAAGGACGTGTTCTCTGGAGGTGCGTGCCCATGATTTGGTACATGTGTTATCAGAGGGATCTAAATATACGATGACTGTACAGGTGAAAAACAACGGATGCAATTAGCACGTCTCTTTTACCACCATCCTCGGTTCGCTGTATTGGACGAAGCCACCTCTGCTGTGTCGACTGATGTGGAAGCACTTCTCTACTCTACTGCAAAGGACGAAGGGATCACCGTCGTGACTATATCTCACCGCCCAAGTCTCTTCAAGTACCACAACTATCTCCTTCGAGTCGGTGAAGGAGAGACTGGCGATGCATGGGAGATGGAACGAATTGGTAGCGGCCATGGATTTATGGACTCTGTTGAGAGCGAGATTCGAAAATTGGAAGACCGGCTGGGCGATATTGGGCGGTTGAGGGGCCGGTTAGCAGACATCAACAAAGAGTTGAGCTTGGAGGTTGCACCGACCGGAGATAAGGATCTAAAGAATGCTAAGCGGACCTTGATTTGAGGGTATTGTGAGATGTCTATATGCATGTATGATTGCCAATGGGGGCAAGTGGTATATATCTTGGGGAAATGGTATCTTTTTCTGTAATATGCGGAAGAATGGCGAGATGGTAGCTCTGGTTTGTTGATAATGGGCTACGGCATTTTTCAGTAGCTTTTAAAATATGATTCGTCATACAGTTTCATCTCTCAATTCGTCTTAGATGAGGTTTTCCTTTTGCCCCACATGGCTGAGCCTTGGGCTGGAGTTTGTCACACACCCCCGTCGTATCCCCCCCAATTAATGATTGGATTCGCCTTGCGTCACGGCAGAGTTCCCTTGGGGGATAGCCAAGTGGAAACGGGTTGAGATACACGGAGGGGGCTATTGGAAACAAAAAAATTGGAAACGCACGACGTCATGGTCAAGCACAACGCTTGCTGGATGCAGGTCCCTTCCCAAGGAACGTTCGGCGTTTTCATTTCAAAAAAGGATATTTTTTTTTCACACTTTCGTCGTGTGATCCACAGAACCTGACGTCATGTACGGACGCGACCCTTACGTAATGTGTCCGGAACACTGGTCTTTTCCAACTGCGTTTCTTTTTGTAGGGATATAAAGAGCGCAAGGGTATCGCTTCTCCCCCCGCTCAGTCACGACGTTAAGTGTCTTGTGGTGATTCTTATACCCCACCCTACACCCACGCAAAAAGCCGTTAACTTTTCATTTCTTGGCATTACACGCATCGAATCTGTTCAAAATCCTGCAGCGAGGGCGTTTCATATAAAAGTCGACACTCGCATTATCCTCTGACCGTAGATCCCGCTAGATCAATCAACCTCAACTCGAAATCAACCTTCATAAATGGGTTCAGTCTTCTCCTGCCTGGCAGGAATCTGCAACGCTATTGCAAACGGCATCAATACCGTCTTCAGTGCCATCGGTAGTTGTCTAATGGTAAGAGTAACAAAGTACTGTTACTCCTTTAAGCTAGTGAACTAATCCAAGGTTTGTCTTTCAAGGGCATTGTCAACGGTATCCGCAACTGTATCGCAGGGACGCTCTCAGTATGTGGAAGATGTTTACCGTGTTAAACTGCCCCCCCTCATGGCGAAGGGATGAGGGGGGGTTGAGTATGCCGGGTTGGATTTTGATGGGATTCTTGCGTTGGGACGTTGTACATACTATTCGCGATGTATCAGTAATATACACACAGCGTTATCTGACTTTTAATGAGATAATTAATGGAATGACATTTCTGCAATTAATGGGAGACGCGCTACGTAAGCGACGGATCGTTGCTCTGTCAGAATTAAACACCAAGCAGACTTGTTCTGCTAAAGCAGATATGGCAGCACGAGATCCATCCCCGTTCAACCACCATCTTGGCCTGTTCAACGATGCATGCACCCCGCCTCACACCACCCCGCCATCGTCCCGCCCCGTTGTTATTCCTCGCACTCCTCCAAATCTTAAACCACCCCGTCTAACGCTTAGTCTATCCCATCCCACAAGCCAGCAAATCCAGCCAACACACGAAACAATCCAACAAACATGGGCAGCGTTCGATGCCATGTCGGAAGCACAGCGGAACATGCTGTTGAAGGGATTGGTGGCAAGATGTGGTGGAAAGCAGGTTGAGGGCCTCTGTACCTGGTTGAGCTTGCGGATGGTGGACAGCAGTGTAAGTTTAAACATAATAACCCTTCTCCACGAAAACGACAATTCTCACGATCCTGCGGATATAATAGAGCCCAACTGTTTACCCGGAAAATGTCTCCAGCAAGTACGCAACAGCTGTACACAAATCCAAAAGGATTCCCGCCAAAGGCGCATCACTTGCCGCTGTACCAGCTGAGAGTACGAGTGCAAAGACATCGGTGCTGGACACCGCGAGGCAGCTGGCTGGGTTTACCGGGTTCAAAAAAGAGATGAAATTGCCGCAGATTGATCGAGGGTAGGTGTTATCCCCATGTGTTGCTATCGCCTTTCTAGGACAAACCTTGTACATTTTATAGAAAGTCAAGAGTAGCTACTGAGGAAGATGATGATTCTTTCTTTCCGTCCGCTCATGCATTATCCAACCCTACCCCGAACCTGGCGCAAGATGGGGGTTTTGCCGGCCACCACCTTCACAGTGCAGACCGACCCCACAACATAAACATTAATCTCTACACCAAACTCCTTCACACCCATCAAGATGCCGATACCCTTGCAAAGCAACTTCTCCGCGCTGGTCCGGAACCGACACGAACCTTTATTCACTTCCTCTCCAACCGGCTCCAAAAATCACAACATCTGATCACCAGCATTACCGAAATCGCCATGGAGCCCGATACAGAAAAAGCCATGAACGATCTTCTCAATCATCTTTTGAACACAGTCGACGCCAGATATGCGACAGTCTACCTCCTCGAAGACACAATACCAGAAACGACCGTGGTCCGCGCTAGTAATTGGGCTCAAGTTGGCACAACTGTCTCGCTCCAGAATATCTTCAATGGCCCTACACTCCAGAAACTCGGACAACCCAGCAATGCGTACAACGTAAAAACATCGGAACAATATACCGACGATATTCAAGATGCGTACGCTTCCGTTAATCCAGATTGCATCCTTTCAGCACCTATATTGGACAATGAAGGTCGATTCGCGGGGATATTGGAGCTTATCAACAAGTCCACGCCAACACCTTTTTTTGAATCTGAGGACGAAAGTGTAGTCAAACTCGTCGCAAGCCTGTGGACAGTGCTGATGAAACGGTCTCAAATATTATTGGAGCAGACGCAGCAAACGGCGGATATTAGGGCTTTCCTAAATACCGCTTCAGTGATGACTTCCGAAATCGACTTGGGAGGTGCTTATAGACATCATATTTTTGTTTCTCACAAAAACCTACGCTCATTCCTTTGTCTTGGGTTAGCACAGATTTGATCAAAGTTATCATGCAGACGTCTCAAGAGCTCCTCAAAGCCGAGCGATGTTCCCTGTTTATGGTGGACAAAGAGAAGCAAGAGTTGTGGACTACCGTTGCGCAAGGAACGGAGGAGATTCGCATACCCATCAATAAAGGGATTGCCGGTGAGCACATGGCACGATCATAAAAGCCCTGTCCTCAGGCATCTGATTAATTAGCAAATTTTGGTTGACGGTAGGGCACGTTGCCATGACCGGTACGCTGCTCAACATCCCAAATGGTACGGTTAGGCGGTTGACCGCAATCGACTGCACGATGAACTAACCGCCTGAATGATCATCCAGCTTACAAGGATCACCGCTTCAATCGCTCCGTCGATCTCAAAACCGGGTACCGCACCCGTAACATTCTCTGTATGCCTATGAAAAACAGTTCAGGCAGTGTTATCGGTGTTACGCAAATCATTAACAAATTGCCCGAATCGGCGGTGTTTAGTCGGGAGGATGAAATGCTAGGAATGAGTTTTGCAGGATTGGGTATGTGAACGCGTGCGGTCTCTATTCAAAGCGGCGGATTCTCTAAAATAGATATGATTCAGCTGGTGGGATGCTCGAAAAGTCCCTCCAATTCAAGGCCCTACAAATCCAGCTTCAGAGCACCACGACTGAGCGAGACTTGCTCAATACCGCCTTCCAAAATACCCCCCACATCATCCTGGCTCTCGACCACGCTGGCAGACTGGTACGACTTAATCCAATCCGCAACTAGAGGGTTCTATGCTAACCTTGTATGCTCCAGTTAACCGTCAATGATGCAGCGCCGTTAGGCCTTCCTGATCTATCCCTCCTAAGACTTACCACTTACGACACTTGGCTTTCCCCAAATGACGTACTCATAACCGATATCAAAGCAACATATGAAACCAATCGTCCAGCGTATGCGGAGGGATATGTCTTTCGCACTGAGGATGGCGCGAGCGTGGATGTGAATTATGCTGTGGTAAAGATGGAAAGCGGGGTTATCATAGATGTGGAGGTTGTCGGGGACGATAGGAGACTTGCAGCAGATCTGGGAAGGTAAGGAGAAGGCTTTCCATTGGCCTTGGCGGTAACAACTCACAGATCCGTCCTCCAGGTATATGCATCTGGGGCTGGTACGGGAGGTACAAACTGACCACGCATCGCTGCATGGAAAGAAAAGCCAGATGAGCGTGCTGGTTGCAGAGCTGAGAGAGTGTATGTAGTGGATAGTGGTTTGAAGTCATTTTTCCCGGTTGTTTATCATTCTACCCAACCTGCTAGTTGCATCCATTACCGACAACTTCCCACCATCCTCCGTAATTACATTGCTGAACGAGCATCACTCATCGGTTTACACCTCCATTTCATCTGAGAACGGTACCCCCCGCGTCCCATTCCAGCCTCCCAACTATTACTAACCAAGTTACGCATCTCCTAGGACTCCTTCAAACTCAAACTGGTCCCACCACCCTCTCACTATTTGGTCTACCGCACTGTTCACCCACAGATGCGGTAAGATGTGTTTCGTGTGCTTTGAAGATCAAAGAGTCAATCTTGGAACGCAACGAAAAGAGCACAGTTAAAATGGAGGTTGGAATTGGGATTGCAACGGGGGATATGGTGTGGGGCCTGGTAGGACATCCGAAGCGAAGAGATGTTGTGGGTGTTGGTGGTCAGTTTACTCTTTGCTATACGCCCTCGGTCTTGCGCGTACTAAATATTGCCTTCTCGCGTTCTGCGATAGACCCTCTCCATCTTTCAACTCATCTCCGCACCATCATAAAAACTTACACGTCCAAAACATCCATCCTCATCTGCGAATCGACAAAGGAGGCCGTCCAAGAGCATTTTCATCTTCGTGAATTGGACGCTATATCATGGGGTGATAAGCCTGATACCCCACCTATGGTGATTTACGAGGTTCTACATCCCTCCACAATAGAATTGGATAAGAACGTAATGACCGTAAGTATCAACCATTTTTGGCAACAAAACTACAATACATCTCTCATTCGGATATCTCTCCCCTTTTTATTCAACAGTCGCTCATATGCTACGAACTAGGACTCTCTGATTATCGCTCAAGAAATTTTGGAACTGCTCTGAACCATTTTCGAAAGGCAGTTCAAATGACGCAAGATGAGCCATCCAAAACAATGGTGGCGAGATGTCGACAGGTGCTGGATGGACGGGTCGTTGTGCCGCAGGAATGGGATAGTATTTGGAGGTGGGATGGATGAGCCTGGGGCTTTAATCATAGGTTTAAGAAATACTGTAAAATACTGTAACTGGTGCATTGGGTTTATTCATCTACTTCTTGACCAGCTATAGTTTCCATTTCCAACTTTGCCTCGAATCGAGAATGATGTAGAATTTCCTAAACATGGCGAAAGAACGTTAGCAGTTAGCACAGTTGCGAACCTGTACCTCACTATCTACCTTAACACGCTCCCTCAAGACCTGCTTCCGAAACTCCCTCCAGCGATGTTCTTTCTGCTCCGCTACAAACTCTTTCCACAATCTTAGACATCGCCTTGGTAGGATTCGCTTCATCAGCTGATCAGCTTTGGCATTGAGAGCGCGCTCGAGGGCTTCGCGGGTTTGGCTGGTGGTCAAAGCTTTGCGTCGCCAGGTCTGGAAAATGGTGAGGAGGACATGGTTTTTATGGTGCTTGCGGGCATCTGAAATTTGATGTTTGTGCGTTTCGTATGCCTTTCGTAAATTGGGAACGATTGAAGCGAATTCGTTAAGGATTTCAAAATATAAGGGAAATTTAACCCTCAGATCTCACCTCTTTCCATCGATCCCATCCTGATTTTACAGCTCTCCGAGCCCACTGTTTTGATGCCATCATCTCCCTCTCTTCCCACCGTTCTCTCAGTCTTCGTATCCACACCTTGTACAAACAGTGGACCCAAAATCCTAGGGATGCTTCCTCGTTCCTCCGAACAGCACCCACAAAAGCCTTCATACACTTCAACCCCGTCCTCAACAGGCGTTTCCTGCTAAACGTGCATGCAAGAGCGTTTAGTTGTCGTTGCTGGGCAAGTTGCTCTGCCAGGGCTTTCTCGGCTGCTTTACGGGACTCGATGAGAATACGACGTTCTTCTGCTTCTTGGAGAGCTTTTGCCTCTGCTTCTGCTGCCTTCTTGGCCTATTAAATGGACGGAATGAGCCTTACGAGAGAGTGAATCTACTGATTGGTCAACACGGACCTCCAGCGCTTCCTGACGCTCTTTGCGACGCTGTTCAAGCTGCTGGCGACGGTCTCTACGTTCTGCATCTCTCTTTTCCATTTCTGAGGGTTGACATGCCACAATGTGAAGGGGAGTTTATGGAAAGGAACATCCATACTGAAGCCTGTCTTACCTGCAATCCACTTTTGGTCTCGTGCAGTTCGAATACTCCTGGGTTTCTTGGGCGAAGGTGCCTTGTGGCGGACTGTCAGCTCTTTTGGCAAATCGTTGAGCGCTGCTGCACAAACGCCTTTATTTTCTTCTGTTGGTGCCGGATTTGGAGCCTCGGGTTCTTCCATACTTGCCGTAGAACCCTTGTTCATATCTTCCCCATCCATGGTGGCACTCACGTCTTTGCTCTCATCATGGGACAAGATCTCCCCACTCGCACTTGCATCCAACCCCTCCAAAACCTTGTCCACTCTCCTCTCCTCAATCTCTGCCTCAACTCTCTGTCGTCGTTCCAGGCGCTCCAACACCTCTTTCATGCGCTTGGCCCGCTCTTCGTGTTGGCGGCGGAGACGTTTAGCTTCACCTGTCACAAAAAAGAGAGGGAAATGGACAGAGTTAATCTCCTGTTTTGGATGGGCAATCACAAGAGCAGTAACGCACGTTGAAGTCTCGTCCATCCCAGCCATCCGAGCACTACTTTGGAAAGGATTGTCGATCTCTGAAAGCGGACGGCCTTCAACTGGTTTTCATGGGATTTTTGGAGGGCTTCTTGGAGCGCTTGGGCTTCTCTGATCAAAAATGTGGTCACTACATGCAATCATGCTGCTTGCATACCACGAAAGGCTCATATAAGATATCATACCGTTTGGCTATACAAGACTGCCTCCGTTTCCGCCAGGTCGCGAACGACCGATTCAGTTGTCGCCAAGTTGTGATTACCTATACATGTGAATTTAGCAAAGTGCCAGTCGGAATGGGAATCTAAATGTTATGGCCTGGTACTGACCTGAAACTGCTGCACTTGTTTTCGATATGTGGTAACAAGGGCACACCAGCTTGAGAAATGCACCTATCAATAAAGTGAGCAAAGCAAGTCACAGTCGTCTCAGAGCTCGAACTTTTCGCACTTTGAGGGCTTTCAACCGACGAACAGAAAATAGCTCTTCAGCTCTGGCGCGGGATTCAGCTAGTCTTCGCTCGATCACCTCATTCCGCCGTTTTTCGTCCTCTTTTTGAGACTCTGTCTTGAGCTGAGCTTCGTTGTCATTCAACTCTGTATTCTCAACCTCCACCGCTCCTGTTTCAACATCGGCGATCGTCAGTACATCAGCCGTGGTGCGCATTCTCGCATATTCTTCGTCACTAGTGGATATTTAAAATTGACAATTTTGCCAAATAACAAATCAGCATAGACTCACACCACCCGGTCGCGAGCTCGTTCAAAATCCTCATTTCGTGATCCATATGGCTTATCAGAACGCTCCCTCCCCATGTCTTCGTCGAGCGCCGCTCGTGCCGCTCGAAGGGCAATGTCCATTTTCCATTGATCAATTTTAGAGGGTTTTGGTCTTTGGTGACCCAGATATTAATAAGATACTTTATTCTATTAAATATTAGCGACATTTGTAGACGCTCACCTGACTCGCTCAACATGTTTCTGTCGCAAGGAAGATAGCAACTTTTGCTGTTTGCTCTCTATTTGACGCTCAAGGGCCTGTAAGCGATGTTTGTGATGTTGCTCCCGGCGCTCGCGCGCGAGAGCGTGACGATTTTGAGTTTCTGAATGGCGTGAATACGGGCTGATGGAACTTTGGTGGGTGCGTGCGTATAGAGCGCTTCCCTTGACAGGATGACAGAAATGTTATTTTCAATATAAGGCACCCCGTCCGCATAAACAGGCGCCTACCTTGGTATTTCCACACCCCACAACCTCCTCGACCACCTCCCTGACTGCCTTCCGATCACTCGCTCCGCATAGTTTTTCTTCCAAAGACATAAAGGCACCCAAGTTTAGATTCAGCTTTATGCAATTAGAGGCGTCATCGGAAGGCTCAGGTAGTGCGGGATTCGAGACCCATTGCGTTAAGAGAGCTCTGGCTGAAAGACAACAGAATTGAACAATAGCGCCAATCAGGCTGGCAAATGGTCAAATTACCTTCGATCATAACATCATCCTCATTCTCCATAACCAAATTTGAGAACTGAAGAGCTTCGGCGGCATTTGAAGGCGTGAGTGAGGGCTTTGATGTAAAAGCAGAGGAAGTTCGAGCATGATGCCTTGCTGCCGAAAAGAAATTTGATGTGTGGGGAGCGTAGGAGGATTCGATGTCAGGGACATCATCGTGGTCGTCATGAAGATGAAAAGAAGCCTGTTTAAGATCTTGAACCGACTAAAATGTAGTGCTTATATGTGAGTTTCCCTAGGATAGATCTCGAAATGTAAAACGATTTCCGGATCGAGATAAAACCTGGTCGATATCGAAAGCCACCGGCTGTCTTCCGGGCCAATCACTCCAACTAGAAGGCAAAGAGTGAGATTAATAAAGAAAACCTTGCATGCTTCACAACGCTTTTCATTGAAAGGAACTACCTCAACATACTTGTCTGGATATCGATCTGGTTGCAGGAAGAAACCTCAAGATGCAAACGCGCATCTAAGCCACGATTATCTAACCTCGTAGTTAAGCCTCAAGCCGAACAGACCATGTAGATGCTTACTCCAACCATGTCAGCTCTCCTCCATCTCCTTGTTCGCTCATCTAATGAAACGTCATCGGAAGAAGATGAATGTGCCGCTCTCAAAGGGCCGAACTTTGACCCAAACAGCGATGAATATGCAGCTGTCATGATAGCGTGGTGTGTGACGATCGGACTGGCAGTTTTGGCCTCTGCTGCCAGTTTCTGGCTATGTGTTAGTTTTCCTCACTTGCTCAGATACCGGAGAACTTTCTTCTTAACCCTTTTTGTCAGTTCCGGCACTTTCAGCACTACCACAATCCCGTCCACCAGCGCCAAATCGTCAGAATTCTTCTGTATGTGGCTCCTGGCACACTGGTTTCCCAACGCATAGCTAATAACCTTGTAATCCAGAATGGTTCCCGTGTACGCCTTTTGCTCAACTCTGTCCTTCCGTCTAATTCAATATACAGTCTACATTGACATTGTCCGCGACTGTTATGAAGCGTTCGTCCTTTATTCATTTTATATTCTTTTGACAAACTACCTGGGCCCCACGCTCGAAGCACAACATGAGAGAATGCAAGGCAAGCCGAAAATGAGGTATCCGGCACCATTGTGCTGCTTGTGGTACAACCCAAGTGGATATGCGTTTCTGTTGAACACCAAGTTTCTGGTGCTGCAGTATGTCGTTGTTAGGTAGGCTTGTATCTGCGGCAAGTAATTACTTCCGAACTAGAAAGCTTATGGCACAAATGACAGGCCAGCTACAACGACACTCGCAATGATCCTCAGCGCATTCAATCTTCTGTGCCCCACATCCAGTTCGCCCAGTCATGGCCAATTTTGGATTACCTACATCAACCTTATCAGCAGCACGTTGGCAATGTACGGCCTCTTCACGTTCTATATTGTCGTTCACAATGATATTAAAGAGTACAAGCCCTTATGGAAGGTAAATGACGCCCAGTACTAGTAGTATTACGTTTAAGCCTGTAGACTGATGAGTGAAACGATCATTGGCAGGTTATTGCAGTCAAGTTTATCGTCTTCTTCACATTCTGGCAATCTATTCTTCTCGACGCCCTTGTAGCCATGCAGGTCATCAAATCTAGCACAACCTACAGCTCAGAAAACGCTACAGATCTCATCCAATCGTTCCTCATCTGCACTGAAATGGTCATTGCGGCCCTGCTGCACATGAAAGCGTTCCCGTATTCAGAATTCACCCAAACGACTGCTGGACGTCGCACTCGCGTCCTACCATCGATGCTCGACGCATTGAGTCCCATGCATATCCTCCATGACATCACTTCTGCCCCTGGGGACGTGCGTGCACAGCGAAAAAGACGAAAGCAAAAGAAGAGAAACAGAATACTGGGACAATTCGATGACGCATTCGAAGACCGTATCAGCATGATCGATGTCGAGTTGGGATCGCCGAGGAGTGCCAGTGGGGGCAAGTCTCCTGGAAAGGGGCGCATGGATTCGCCATTAAGCCCATTAAAAACCGCTGTCGGGGTAAATGATATAGCAGAGGAAAGCGAGGAGGATAGCGAATACGAGAGTGAAAGTGACGAAGGAGGATTAGTGGGTGCACGAAGTCGGGGTTTTCAGAGCCACGATCCTCTGTATTTGGGTGACGTCAGTTTGGAGGAGTTTCAGGGAGATATCAAGCGAAGTGATCTATGAGAGGAATAGGAGGAATCTAGAACCATGTGGTATATCTCGTTTGTACTTTATCTTGCTTTGACGCGCTGTGTGTTGTGATCCCGAAAAAGGGAGTATGGCGTGGAAAGCGACTGAGATACATAGGGCCAAGATCATTCACAATGTTCACAATCTGACCCCTGTTCAGATGCTGTATTGCTCTAAGGTTCTCAACGTGTATCCGTTGATAGTCGACGCGCTACCGCCTCTTTCTTCAATTCTGCGTACTCTTTCTTCACTTCAGGTAATTGTCCCCTGTCTTTGTCCTCAACGACCAAATTCACTCGCCTAAGTAAGCGATATAACATACCACCCATCGCCTGGGGTTCCGTTTGGAGGAACGACTTCAGCCAGACAGGGTTAGCTTCGGTTGACATGGAGTATAGCAAAGCACAAAGCCGCGCACACTTACGATAATCATTCCCATTCCCATGGAAAACTTTGAACAAGAAGGGTTGGGTATAAGCAAGCAGCATTAGGGAGTCAAATGATCGCGAGCTCACCATAAATATTTCGAAATATTGGATCTTTGGCACCAAGTCTCGATGTCTCAAAACACGATACAACGAGTCCACACCGCGGGGGAGGACGTACCTACACCAACACATTAGCGGGAGAAATCACAGAAACAGATGTCATTCAACGTACATAGCCAACTCTGCCCTCCGCTTCTTATCTTCAATGAAAATAGACATAGATGCCAGTGCACCTATAATCCAGTATGCCAGCTTGTGGTCCCCCGACAGGAAATTGAGCTTGATCAGGTTTCTTTGTCCGCAGATAAGCCACTTCAGGTGAAAGAGCAGCATATTCAGTTAAGCAGCGGCTGATGAGCAGGCGGTGACACTCCGGACCTGGTAGGATGATACAAAAACGGACAAGAATATCGAGCTACGCAGAGCACTGGAGAGGGCACGACGACCTAGAGGTAATGGTCTGATGCCACAGCAATAAGGAAACTAGGACAACATGATAACACCGAAGTAGGGAGTACTTACTGTCGGATAAACTCCTTCAACTTCAGCAATGCCATCGGTACAAAGGTCAAGGTCAGGTATACGGGAAGAATTTTCTTGAAAACCTGCGACAGCAAATGATAACACCAAAGATTAAGAAAGTTAACTTACAATGACATGGAGACTCAAGCCCACCAGCCGCTGGATCTGACATCCATTACAGCGACCGTTTCTTGCCATCCAGATCTTCCTCTGTACATACCTTTTTGAATACAAATGCACTGTTTAAATTACAAACTTGCGTCCAAGGATGCAGTACTGTGCATGGAATCGCTTTCGGAAGCACTTCCATCCGCATAACCTCATCAACTGCCCGCACAGTAGCGTGATGTTTTTGGATGGTTTGGACCACGTCACCCAAATCAAGAGCATCGCCTGCGTTGTTCATCCGAACGTATTGGAGGACACGCTCCGGTATAGGTCCAGTGGTTAAGATGAACTTGTAAAATGAGTTGGGGATCGTACTAGGGTGGAGGGCGTAGGCGTACATGATTTGGGCTGAACGACTGTGAGACCCAACTCTCGCTTGAAGGTTTCACGTATAATTGGACATACCAGAAGCAAGAGCAAAGATTAAACTATCACCGTTAGGAAGGTGAAAAAGATCCCGAGCCTTCAATCCACTGAAAACACACTAGCCCACGAACATCAGTGTCCAGAGCCATCGATTCACCGGCTGCATATACCCACTTGAAGACCTCGGACCAGAAATTGCTGTGCGATGGCGACTCTCCGTCCTTTCTCCTCGAATGCCAAACTGACACCCGCACAAGCTCCCGCAACAAATCCATTCAACTTGTCGTCCACTCCCCTCACCAATCGAAGAGTATCGTTAACCCCCTTCCATATGGCACCAAAGGATGCGAAGAAGTACGCAAATAGACGGAGCTCTTTGGAAGTCAGGGTGCGTCTTATGGTGTCCACTAGGGTGGCTTTTCTGGGGCGCAAATAGGTTGTTGAGTTTTCATAGGGCGGGAAGAGTCGTCCACCAGTCTTACCCCTTCGCAACTCTAACAAGCCTTAGTAGAAACCCAATGCCAGCACGAATACCTATCGATTAAAGCATAAGCATGCCGTTCCCAGCTGGCCCAACTGCACCTGTAACTCACTGAAACCCAGCAATCCTGCTCGGATGCCAACCCTCAACATGTGCCCCGGGATCTTGGAGGCGGATAGCGGTGCTGGAGAGAGACCTTCAAGTTTTGCCGTATTGATCCGCGCATAAGGGATCTGGTCATCCTGCTTAACCATGTTGGCTGGGTGGGAGGCAGTAGGTAAACTCGCAACAACCTCCTCCTGCCCTCACAATCAAAATCCGGCTAAACGCGCCTTTACCCCTTTACCCTGAGCCACATCGGAGCCGACTAACCTTAAAAGTACAATTAAGGCCCAAGATGCAATGTAGATACACAAAGTGAGATTATCAACAAAAGAAGGTTTAAATATCCATATGCCCATCACAGGCAGCAAGCTAAATGGCCTCTAATGCTTCTTCCAGCTGTTTGATCAGGTCTAATGATACCAAGCCCGAGTGACTTTGAGGACCAAATCGCTCTCGTACGATAGGTATGATTTCGTCTCTTATTCGGACCAACAGATCGATGAGTAATGTGCTGCGGTACTTGGTGACAAGCGTAAAAAGAAATTCCAAGCACTGAGAAGACACACAAGTGAGTCTCATAAAATACCGCGAAAATTGAGAGAGTGGACGCTATACCTTCTCTACCATGTCGGCATCTTCTGTTTCAGCCGCAGTCTGATCCAAAGCCATGGCAGGGACCCCGTTTTCCTGTGCCGCATGAACAGCGCGGGATGCCACCTCTGGTTCGTCTTGTTCAATCAGTGACCGCCATAAGAAGACCACTCTCTTTAGTAGTGCGGGATTGGCATCGCCAGCCACTGACGCAAGTGTTCTAAAGCCATTGGCATCAACGAAAGCATCAAAGAGGGCACGGTTGTGTCGTATTGCGCCTTTAATTTCAGAATTAGCAAAGTACTGACTTTGATGTCGCACCAGATACATACCAGATACACAGTACAGTGCCTTTGCGCGAACTTCCTCATCGGGATCAGATGCAAGGACTCGTAAAATTGGCCCAAGACCACCGGACTTCAGAAACTGTCATATAACCATGAGGTCATGCACCCCGTAACCAAGCATAGAATCCCAATGGGTACTCACATCTGTCTGCGATGTGGGATTATTCTGCACCGCGGTTCCAAGCACCCATGCTGCGTACATTCGCAGCTTGGGCTCTTGACTTGATAGTTGATCAATTATGGGACCCCATAAACTCAGTGGTCGCAGATCTGGTGGTAACGTGATTAGTGCTTTGCGAACATTCACGACCCTCTACAAACACGAACCATTCGCGTTGTCCAGCGATTCGACGAGCATTTCCAATTCATCAAAAGCAGCCAACTTATCGTCAAGGCTCTTGTCAGTGCCCCGTATGGTCTCCACACATTCTAGATTAAGTTGCGAGTCAGGATAAGGCGAAGTAGGTTTTACAGGCCTCCATAAACAGCTTTACCCTTCATCTTCACCGCATCGTCTTTTCCCAATATCACATCAATCCACTTCGGGTCCTGGATACGAAAGATCTCGATAAGCAAAGAGAAGGAAGGTTTTGACACTATCACGTCCGACGCACAATAGGTTCTCTTGTATTCGGTCGCTCATGAACGGCGGGTGACTCGTCCTGGGTGTGGGTTACGGCCCATTGAAGAAGCTCTGATTGGGTTGGCGGATTTGGCATAATTGCTTCGTCTTTCGGGGTGAAAAGGTGGCTCGGGATAGCTGTTATGGGCCGGAACGTTGAGCTTTTGAAAAGGGTTCAAACTTGTGATCTCGCACCTTCTGGAACCGCATGCAGTGCTATGGTCTGTTGTCACAGCAACAAGTTGCGCAGCACTTGATCACGTGCTATCTGAGTCATCAAGCAAGTCTCAACTGCAAGCTCAGGCTCCAGGTCCAAGATTGCTGCCCCTAAGACATGAGCGAAAACATGCCCGTGCAAAGTAACGGCGGTATGGCAGATTTAGAAGGGTAAGATCAGTCCTTGTGTCAAATGCGCGTCAAGGCTTTACTAGAGCGCCTATGCTGGACGATAGACGGTGGCGAGACATCTACACCTATCTCGAAAGACCAGGCCCACTAGCGAACGACGGCTTCGAACCAGGCGATCAAGTATGCGTGCAATTACTGACCGACCCGCTGAAGGTTCTGATACGTCTATTCACCTAGGTGAAAGAGTTTCTGCATACCCTCAAAATCTTAGTAATTGGCGCTGGCGGCCTTGGATGCGAGTTATTGAAGGACTTGGCACTCATGGGATTTACGGACATCCATGTCATTGATATGGATACGATAGACATTTCAAATTTGAATCGGCAATTCCTGTTTCGGTGGGTACTCTGATCCTCAAGTGCGTGAGGTGTCCCATCTACTGTAACTAATGACCCATAATTTTGTGTCAGTGCATCAGACGTGGGTAAGCCAAAGGCAGAAGTTGCCGCCAATTTTGTTATGAAACGGGTACCAGGAGTGAAGATTACTCCGTAAGTTATGCATGGAAGCCCGAACCCATGCGCGAAAACCTTAGTAAAACAACGCCCACCGTCACAGCCACTTTGGCAAGATCCAAGACAAGGATGAAGAGTACTACAATCAATTTACAATCATCATCTGCGGATTGGACTCTGTAGAAGCCCGACGATGGATAAACGCAACCGTCATTACCATGTTTGATGAAGACGACCCGGAAACCTTCAAGCCCATTATCGACGGCGGTACTGAGGGTTTCAAAGGCCAGGCTCGTATCATTCTGCCGCGAATGAGCGCTTGCTACGAGTGCTCATTAGACATGCAAACCAAACCCACCACATATCCGATGTGCACAATCGCAAATACCCCGCGACTACCGGAGCATTGCATCGAATGGGCGTCAGTCTTGGAATGGTCGAAAGAATTCCCAGGTACAGCTCTTGAGTTCTTTGGCAATTTAATCGCACGATTTAGATATTTGCCATCATATAGACAAAAAGCTTGACGGTGATGACCCAGAGCACATTAAATGGTTGCTTGATAAAGCAACTGCCCGGGCGAAGGAATTCAATATTACCGGTGTCACCTACACACTAACACAAGGCGTCGTGAAAAATATTATCCCAGCCATCGCGTCCACTAACGCCATCGTCGCTGGTGAGTATTCCTAGTTAGAACATTTTGCGTGTCTCATGCTGATGACCGTACCGTAACTGTCACAGCATCCTGCGCAAACGAAGCTTTCAAAATCGCAACCAACTGCGCAACCGCAATGAACAATTATATGATGTACGTTGGAGATCAAGGTGTCTACACATATACTTTCGAACTGCAAAAGAAGGACGACTGCCCTGTCTGCGGAGGGAAGGCAATCAAAGTGGAAATCAACCCAGCGCACACGTTGCAAGATTTAATCGAGCTACTGATGGATCGCAAAGATATGTACGTGACATTTCATGGATTCGATGGATTATGATGTGGAGTCTGAACCTCCACGGGATATAGTCAACTGAAGAAACCATCGCTGCGAACGGGCACAAAGTCATTATACATGCGAGCCCCTCGCATGCTGGAGGAGGCAACTCGACCAAACCTCGAAAAGCAGATCCGAGAGTTAATGGAGGATGGGGAGGAGGTCACCGTAACAGATGCGACGTTGCCCATTAGTATTCAAATGACGGTGCGATTTACAGAATAGGGGAAGCTGCGGTTTACTAGGAATGATGAATTATTGGATCTCCTATTCCACACTGTTCCACAACTACATCAAATCTTGGAAAGTGTGTACAGATTGCGTCTCCGCCTATAGTAATGATTACTTCAACCTTGCTCAGCGGCTCCTCCCCTCCCACGCCCGATAGTAAGCATGTGAACACCTTCAATGTACCTCGTCTCAAAGCAAGAAGGGAATGATAACTTTGCGACTTCGGGGATACGCAGCTCCGAAATCCTTCTTGTAGCGGATATGCTTCTTGACCGCCCACAGATACATTTGACCAAAGCCAGCGATCAGGAAGAAGTACGCTTTGTGATACAGGAAATCCAATAAAATTCATCAGCAAAGTTATTTTCTAGCGTATGCTGAATACGAAATTACATACCGGAAGCAGACCCTGTTAACAGAGCAACGGCAAGCCAACCCATAACTTCAAAGAAATAGTTGGGGCAAGAGACCCAGTTGAAACCGTACCCATGGGGGATCTGAAGATCACCATTAATATCTGATCAAATTACATTTGTAATTGATATATACCTTCCTGACCCTTGTTCCAGGGGGGCGAAGATTCCGTAGAGTTACATGCGTCAGAAAGTTGGAAACTTGGGCCCACTGTGGAGAATAAAATCAGTTCCGTGCTCCCGCTCAATCCAACCACATTACTTACCGCCCAAAGCGCCAGCAAAGAATTCACAAACAGATCCGAATGGGCTCCACCAAACAATCCACCATTGAACCCAGGACGGTAAATAGGGTATGCGATGGCAAGGCCGCCAAGAATCCAGTAGTGAGCGCAGTTTTTGGGCAGATTACGAATCGGCATGGTATCGTTACTGATCAGAGAGTACTCAGAACAACATGCGAATAGACCACAGTTGGAAATACAAGCGCAAACCTAAATCGATGAACAAAGACCGTTTCATACTCGCGCTTGAGGAAGTGCAGAATGGTCAGCAGTAGGGTGAGCCTAGACACGAATGAGAGTTAGGAGACTGCTCTGACTATCACATGGCCTCATCTTAATAGTCACACTGTACGTTTGTATCCGGGTGTGAGATTGAGCTCCAGTGCCAGGGTAAAAGATTTGCGGGAAGAAGTAAAATAGCGGGTGGATCAAGATGGGCCCAAAATACTCGATCAAGAAAACGGTGGTCCAGCCAATTTGCGGTCCTGAATGTCCAAGGACAGTTGGGTACCAGTGAACAAGAGATGATAACACGATAACCTTGCATACCAAGATCCTTGAAAACGATTGTATCTGATGCACATTTGTTTGAACGAATGATACACGAGGTAAGGTGAAACGGATTCAATAACATACCTCCGGCCTTGATTCCATGTTGTTGCAAAGTCTGCCCCTTCTCCAAAGCCTTGTTATCTAAGGTAAAATTAAACAAAACGAGCTCAGGAACCGCTACGCGGTAAAAGTACGCAACATCGAATGAGTCCAGCATACCGACGGTTAACCTCTGACGAGACGGGTAGTACTTGGGAACTTTTTGTTTCGGTCAGAACAAAAACCATGTCAGTCGACTGCAGCACCAAAGTCAGGAGCTTCCATCTATATACGCACAAGCCTTATGGATGGCTGTCTTGAGATCATCTACGGTTGCATTCGTGACGTCTTTGCCGATGTCCAGCTTCTCTTTCAACAGGCGGCCAGATCGTGCTTTGAGCGTAATGGTGCTCATCTTTATTTACTCTATTGTGTGAAATTCGCTACGTCAAAAGGGAGGGTTTTTGCCGCAGGATGAACGGAAGGACGCGGCCATATCGTCCGAGCGTCATTTATCCTTTTATGGATTCGGACCTGCTCATCGCTCCGTTGGTTTGGCGCGTTTCTTGCTGGTCGCGAAATCTCGCACGAATCTGACTGCGATGGAATGCTTCGACTTGCGGTTGGATACATTTAGAACGGTCTCTCCAGCTTGGACACATAAGCGGAAGAAAATATATACCAATCAGGTATGTTGCAGTATTAAGGTGAGCAGTCGTATGAACTGGAACTAAACTCACTGCAGGTGGCAACAAACGGCTGGTATCTATCAAATGGACCTGCCAAATGTGTGTGTGGATGGTGCAACGCAGTTAGGAGCACATGGAGTGGAATGGACGACCCTGCCTTGGGACACTCGAACACTTGTGTACTAGGGCAATTCTGGACGCGGTTTGGACAAGACAAGTCCGGCATAGGGTCGCTTGATGCAAGACAGAAAACATTTGATGGATCGTGGCCACATCAGAGTGCGGCGGGATGGGAGAAGCTTTCTGGTCAAAAGGTGTGCTTTCCTCGCAGTTTTTTAGAGTGTTGACCCTGACCACCCACTGCCTGAACGGCGACTCACTCTTCATTGTATTCTACAAGATGGCCGCGGCGGGCTTTATTTACTTTCCCTTGGCTGAATCGAGAGATACAGCCATGTGTCCCTACTGTAAACTTTCTCTCGACGGTTGGGAACCAGAAGACGATCCAATGTACGAAACTCGCTTGCTTAAACATTAACTTCGGGACCCGACTCACTGTTCCGTTACTTTGTAGCATAGAACATGAAAAACGTCAACCAACTTGCCAGTTTCTTAAAGCGAGAAGAAAGCAAGCAAAAACGCAAAGTGGTGCACCTGCAGCGACAGCGAGCAGGGCGAAAACTCGGAGAGCTGCATTACATCCCTCAGAGTCTGAATCGGATATCATTCCTCCAAAGAGGCAACGAAATAAGGCCAAAAAGTCGGAGACGGCAGTTACCCTGGTCGTACCAGAGGTTGAGGCCGAGGTGGTAAACGAAAATGCTGATGGAAAGGAAAACTCGGCAGATCTCACACCAACAGAAGCACCGCGAAAAGAAGGAGCGAGAGCTCGTCGTGAAAAAGCCAAAAATGTCTGTTATTCCGAGGACTTGCTTGACCTAGACGGAAAGCCAAAGCCGGGACGTAAAGCAAAGACACGAACTGCGAATGAGAAGCTGGAAGAAACGGATACGACCGGCAAAAGTAAAGGACGCCGCCCACTTAAAAGAGCTGCAGCAGCTAAGAAGGAAACAAGCACCATGGAGACTACGCGTGAAAATGGCGTAGAGACAGCTGATGAGGCAGAATCAGTAGCACTGACAGACATTGGTGAGAGCGAATCAGAATTGCCTCTGGAGGTTGACATGATGCCCACTCCTTCTGCCATCGACAATCAATTACCCGCTGTGTCTGAAACCATCCCGCCCTTCATCAATGGTGTCCCCAATGACCCCAAGTTTGTGGGGAAAGTTACCATAGAGAAGCTATCAGCCCATAAAACCTCTATGGCACTGACTAACGAACAAAAGAGCATGACCGTCGAGGAATACCTGCGAAACGAAGCCTTGAGCGTAAAAGCGGAGTTTCGCAAGAAGAGGGATGAGGCATGGCAAAGCGTTGAGCGAGAGTTTGAAAAATTGATAAATTGGATCGAGAAGCATCCCGGAGACGACATGGCGTAACGGGAATACGGAGCTCCTTCATTGGAGGACCTATGTATATAATATTATTATTCACTGTAATGGGGGTTTGTGTGTGTCGCAGATCAAGATGTACAGTATTTGTCTTAAGCCCTGGTCATTTATCTGAATAGGCTTTGCTGAATTGATGCACTACAATGTCCTACAACTTAGCCTTCACCTCCTTAATGATAACCTCAGGAGCTTTTACAAGAGACCGGTGGAAATGCACGTTCCTCCATGCGCCCTCCTTTCGGTCCAGCTCCCAAACCCTAGTCTCCTGCGAAGTGGTAGTTACTGGCTCCAATGTTCCTTCGGGAGTCTGCTTGACACGCTGGACAAGGCGCACGTAGGTGATGAGCGCAGAACAACGGTCTGAAGAGAGAATACGGACATGGGGGGAGACCAGGGTTGTTGTTGCTGGTGGGAGACTTGCGTACGGCGGAGGGGAAGTAGCACTTTGAGCGTGAGCAAGGGAGAAGTAGAATTTGTGGAAATCCAGGCCTTGAACCTTTGAGAAGAAAATAGACTGTGAGCATGACAGCCATCTTGTTTTCTCTCCAATTCTGCGGAACGGCAATACCTGATGTTCGCCCGATTCTGGTTCAAAAGCCGTCATATCGTGGGATACCAGCGACGCATACGTTTCCAAGTCACCTTCCGCTACGCTTTGCACGAGGCGAGTAGTGAGGTTGACGATAGTTGTTTCTAGCTTTGTGTCGGTAAAAATGTGAGGTAGCGGGGCCATGTTGCTGTGGAATGTAGTGAAAATGCAGGACAGCAGGAAAGCAACTTTGCTACGGAACGATGGGAGATCTATCTGTGAAAGATCGTCGAAGTGATGTCACGTGTGCACCTCCCAGCCCCAGTTCTAAAACCCAAAGTCATCGTCCAAAGGGAGGTTTCCCAACACCAAAATGAACGAGCATCAGGCGGCAACGTTTGCGCATCACCTCATTAATCCGTCAGATACACTCCAAAAGGTAGCGAAAGACGGCAGGCAAATGTGTCAAAAAGCGCATCGGATATTGTACAGAATATATTTATTAAACACCAAATGACAAGAACGGAACCAAGAGTAACAACGAGTCAAAAACAAAAAGAAATGCAACAGTCGGTCCTCAGCAAACATATTGGCATCAATCTCCACCAACCCCATATAGGCTAGGCATGCCGTGAGTGGTGTCGTCAAACGCAAATTACATGTAAACCATCATAGGACCGAGCATTTATATACCAACCGCATCACAGACTCTTACTCATTTTGAGAGACTACCGTCACACACCGCGAGGAATCCGGTGCCCATCGTAGCACATCATATGCTGCATAAGTTGGGAAGGTCATATCGTCGAAGAGTCCAGTAAGCCCAGCGCGCACGAATTGCCGTGAGAGCGACTACATCAGTTCGCATTCTCAGGACGAATCTGGTGGTGCCCTGTTAGTAAAAACAAGGAGGTCTCATTAGAACGTATGTTCACTCTTTCAAGGTCACCCCGACTCCCATATCAAGGCCATCAGTGAATTGTAGTTTAGAATTATGATATCCAACATGATGCGTCTCTGGTCTCAATTTTCATCCTCGGCGACGTCTGTTATACACCATATTTGATATACTCACATGCGTAACCCGGACTTGACGTGCGCAGAATCAACAGTCGGCTTCTAGATGTGAAGAGTGACACTATCAGCCTTCAAGCGACATACAATGGAATCAGAAAAGAGAGTCGACAGAAACTCCTCAGCGATCTTGGTGATATAATAAACTGTCCTCAAACCCGAAGGTCAGGGTCGAGTTTTTGCTCATCAACGAAGCTCCTCATCCCAAAACTCCAACCACATAGGGAACTAGAATACATACCTGATGTGAAGCGTCAACAGGGCTAGACCAGTGTGCAGAATATCTCGCAGAGTATCTCCAGCTCATGGTCCACCCCGTATTGAAAGGACTGAAGACGCTGCAATTCCGCGAATTTATAGGCCACGACCACAGAAAAATTCATTTCTTGTTGCTATGGTAAAGCTAAGACGCAACTCATCGTCGTCGAAACCTCAAATTGCTGTTGGAAACAAAGTAAACCAAAATATACACAAAGCTACTACTACCAACTCGGGATAAATCAATCGTATACATAGTAATCGGCCGAGAAACGTAAAGTCTTTGGTTTCGATGCCGCAAAAGCCGCGCAAGCACCTAATGTCCGCTGTCGTGCGGTGGTTTCACTGGCAAGGAACTGCGTTATATTTGAACGATTTCTTCTAAGAGAAATTGGACGCAAGATGTCACAAAATGGACAGGAGGAAGCTTTCGAGACCACAGCCTACTTGATAGCCATTCTCCATATGCTGCGGGTAGTAAGCCGAATAAGCTACCGGCGACCAAGGAATCATTTGAGGGGAGAGAGGTGGCTGCGACGGTGTCCAGTAAGAGATCGAGTATGGAGATGCAGGTGTCGTGGGTGTCATGCATGCGGTGTCGTAGGTCGGCGTTGGGACATAGGTTGGAGAGTACATCAACCTTATAACTGGCGTGAGCATTGCTGCCACGTGCTGGGGACTAACCAAAGAAATGAGGGACTCACGCATCATAAGAAAGCCCGTTTGTTTTCAACGGCTGAAGCGGCGGCAGCCGCTTCTTGTTGGGCCGAGGACTATGACCGTCCGAACATTGAGGAACTTTCGCACAATCAATGGGCTTGCCGGTGAACTGCGTGGTTTCATACTCAGAAGATCCGCTTTCCGCGTGCGGAACATCACCCTCTCTTCCTATCCCATGTAACTCGCGCTGGTAATTGTTTTCTTCTGAGCGCCGGACCTCGTCCTCAAACTCCTGGAGGAGACGCTTTCCGATTGAAGTTTCAACCTCAATCCCGTCGCGACTGACTTTCACTTGTTTATTTGCATTCCAAGCGTTACGTAGGTGCTTTATTCGCCGAATACACATGTTAGGAGACGAATGGCATGTTGTGTTGATGACTCGGGTCTTACCTTCACACGCGAGAATGGCAAGGGATGGCTGGAAATTGTATGTTAATCATTATGGGCAAGTCGCGTAGCTAAACCACACAGAGGTAACCCTCACATGATCATCCAGTTAACTTTGAAGGGAGTTCCCCACTTTGGCGGTTGGTATTCGTCGCTAGCTGGCCAGCTTTCATCACTGTTGCTGAAGGGCGGCGAGTCGAAGGGTGCCTCGCTGCGATGCGGCGGGGGATTGGTGACCGGAACCCACTCGACCGACTCGGCCTGGGCCGGATCAATGCTGGATTCCATCCTTTTTTTTTGACAATTGGGCATGTTTGCGGTAATTGTAAGACATTAGAAAATTACCTTGCATAGCCGTAAAATTCCCCGCTCTTATTAGCACTGAAAATGAGATATACGTTTCGAGTGTTCTAGGTAATATCATAAGTCACAGTGTGCTTCAGGATGGGAAAGGACAACGTACCCCAAATGCTTTGTTCAAGATTGGTTCGTTTTTGACTTGAGTAGCCCAATATCCACGCTCCTTGGCGATTTCCAGGTCGTCCTTTGTAAGAGATTTGAGAATAAAAAAGCGTTCTTCGAATTTGTATCTTGGCCGTCCCTCGGCACTGGCGGGTTCATCTTCAATTGTGTTGGGCTTGCGAACGTTTTGCTGCGGAGCGGTTGGATCTCTCGTCATTTCGGTAGATGAGCGCTGCTTTTCAAGGTGATTCTATATCGCAGGATGGTTCAGTGAACGTGAACGATGCTTTTCAAGTGGAGATCACTTACCTTGCGTGAGCGGCAAACTAACATGCATCCGTCAAAGATCGAGTCGTTGTATGTCTTGACAGCCATGTCCACCTCGGCTTGTGAGGTCAAATTAATGAACGCGCAGCGAGAGCGAGTCAAATTGGCGATGCTCTGGGTTGATCGAATCGTCAGGTAGCTCCAATAAGAGCTATAGCAGAACAATACTCACTATGATATCGCAGAGGTTAAAATATTCCCTGATTTCATTTTCGGTGACGTTAGGTGGTAAGTTGCCGACCCACATTGCTTTGGCATCGTCGTGTGGAATGCGCTGCTGTCTGGACGGAAAATGTCCACCTCCTTCGCCTCCAGCGTATGCGGACGAAGGCATATGACTCCCATACCCCTTTACTGCATCCGCCGTAAATGCCTTTGCTCGCTGCTTGCCGTTACCCGAATAAATGCATCCGTTATTGTAAGATCCGTAAAGGTCGTAGTTAGGCGCCTGATATACTGTGGACAGGAATCCCTCTGTGTTATCAATGCGTGGGGTCATGTAGGAACCGGTCGGTGAGTTGGCCGAACCGAATGCGGTATTTGCAGCGCCAGGTCCGTTGTACGGAGGACTTGCTGGGATGTCGTAAATGGTTGAATAGTAAGGCCAGTATCCAACAGAATTGTAAGACCGCACGTCATGTGCTGCAAGGGAAACCCGCGGGTTGGACGAGCGACGTGGGCCGAAGTATTGATAATCGATTTTGGACGGCTTAATGGAAGGCGATGGCTGCTTGTCAAGCTCAGCTTGCCTCTGGACCGTTGTCATATGTGACGACGGTGCCTGTGAAACATGTTCTGACGGATCCGTGCCTACTCTTGTTTCCTTGAAAACTTGGTCGGCTTCGGGTTTGCACATGTGTGAAGGAGTTACTTGCAAGTTCAATCCATGTTTTTTGAAATCCACATTTTGTGCTGTATGCCCAATGCTAGACGATGGTGATGCCTCGCTAGTCATCGTTTATTATCGGAGGTCTCAAACAACTTATCACAAACAAATAGAAACTCTTTCGGGGGATATAGGTGAAGGGGAGAGTTTATAAAGGGGGCGGCTCGCTAATAAGAAAAAGCTTCTCTCAAAAAAAGAAGCTACTCGGCCATACTGTGCTTAAATGGCTACCGTAGGGTCCTTTCAATAAAGTTCAGCTTTCTTTTGGCCAATATATATGTGGTCAATAACCCTTGGTTATGGAATGATGTAACAAACCCATTTAGGTAACAAAAGTAGAACTCGAGGGCTTTTGTGTAGGATGCGGTGCATGGAAACTTAGTTGATAATTATACAGTAGTTACGTCCGTTCGTGAAGGGACTAGCTGAGAAGGCCTTCACGTCTCGAGTCAACGACTTCTTACCCCCCCATAGCATGTGGCTTCATTCGGATCGTGTCAAATGATGGCACCGGACAAGGAATCATCAAGGATTGAGAAAATGTAGAAGAGGCTTCGTGGTATGCAACCCTGTTCTGATCGTTGCCCTTTACCAGTCTCTCGTTGGTTTCGTTGGTTTGCGGTTTTCTAATTCGTACGCTGGGCTGATGGAAGTAGCCAGGCGAAGCCAATTCCTGCATCGCATGCAAACATGATGATAGTGAAATGCGCCCAAATTCAGGCCAAATTCTGCTTTTAACACGCAGGACAGGTCTTTTTTAACGTAAAAGCAATCATAGTTTAACGAGAGGAATTCCTGATCCAGTAGCTAAAATATGGAACATTCGACATTCATTAATCCTGGATCTGGATGATGAACCAGTCTTGACCACGCAGTGGCCGCTCGGCCAGCGGTCTTGGCATCACCTGTGACATCTGCCAATCGATTGCACTGTCAACACAAAACACAATGGCCAGTCCTGCATCCCCAATTATTGTTCACCACCTGAACAACTCTCGCAGTCAGCGCATCCTTTGGCTGCTTGAAGAACTTCAACTCCCGTACGAGATCAAGCGATACCAACGGAATGAGGACCAGCGGGCTCCCAAAGAGCTGGAGCAGGTAACCACCCAAGCATACAGTCATGCACTAGTATACAGCATAAATGGACGTTATTTATGGAAAGTGTGATCTCTCTTCAAGGTTCATCCTCTCGGAAAGTCTCCTGTCATTACTGACGGGAGGCACACGATAGCGGAGTCTGGAGCCATTCTTGAGTATCTGGTCGAAACGTACGGGAACGGAAGATTGCGGCCAGCTGCAGGCACGGATGAAAGGATCCTCTACACGTACTGGTTGCACTTTGCTGAAGGTAGGTTCCTAGCACAGAGTCGCACTCGTAAATATCTCGGTCCAACAAGTCTTGACAAACCCAGGAACCACGATGCCCCCTCTCCTCATGACCCTTGTATTTGCTCATATGCAAAAATCAGTTCCGAGGATCGTCAAACCCGTTACAAAGGCCATTTCCAATGCTGTGCACGAAAAAGTCATCGACCCAGATCTGACTCGTATTTTCAATTACATTGAGAAAGTACTTACGGAACATGAATGGTTTGCGGGCAACGAATTTACGGCTGCAGATATTCAAATGAGTTTTCCATTGGAGGCTGCGTCGAACCGAGCCCCCCAATTTCTGGGTCCCAAGACTAAGGCCTTCCTCACAAAGATCCACGACATGCCTGGGTATAAGAAGGCATTGGAGAAGGGCGGGAAATACGATTATGCGTAGCGTCTGGATATCAACAAACTGATTCCCATTTTTTGTTTAGTGAATATGTTTGATCATAATTGTACGTAGGTATCGACTATAGCGGACACGTACACTGTTTTATACGAGTATTTCTAGAATATAAACCATTCTCATCAGGCTCAATTCGTACCTGGGATAGGTTTGCAAACTTTGGGTCGTGAGCTCATGTCCACCACTGTAGGAAATCTATCCGCTCGATGAATCCTATCACTAATGCATCAGTTGCCCTGGAAACGAAGAAAATCCGTCATCTATATATTGCACCACGTGCTACATTGGAAGCCCGGTTAGCTCAATCGGCAGAGCGTGAGGCTCTTAACCTCAAGGTTGCGGGTTCGACCCCCGCATCGGGCTCTGTTAAGGAACGCAAGTTGTTTTGTTAGAGGAGCTTACTTTTGTATCTTCCGCTAGTGCTAGTGGATGTAGTCAATCAGTAAGTGTCCTGATACCTGTGAAAGGGTAGGTACTACTTTTATTTCGAATGTTCAACATGAAAAAAATGTTCCAAACCACCAAACAAAAAAGTGAGAAAAATCAAAGGATCACTACATTCCACCTGGAAATATAACTATGTACAGAATATTGTCGCACCAAGAGATGCGATTACCGATAATCCATCAACGTCTAGTCAACTGAAACCACGGTTCCTTGTCCACTAATCCACTCATGTCGCAGAACGTCATCCATGGTTGCGCGTTTGGCCACATTCGGTTCTAAAAGACAACTCAAGAGGCCAAGTAAGGGAGAGCTTCGCGAGAATCGTGGTGAAGTATATCGTCCCGCCATGATGCCGGCAGCATCCTTAAATGGTGTCTGGGAGAAGGATAATGTGTAGAGTAACACGCCCAGAGCCCACACATCCTGCTCAGGCCCTCGGTATTTTTCCCCACGCAGTATCTCAGGAGCAGCACAATGCATCGTTCCATAAAATCGATCAAAATAGTCGCGTTCAGAACGAGGTATGAACGCAGCATTACCGAAATCGATAAGTTTGACGTTCTTGTAGAGGTCAATGACAATGTTTTCGTCCTTTATGTCGCGATGTACAATGTTGTTTTGGTGAAGATACGCCACCGCTGTAGCGATTTGGGAGAAGATGTGACGCACATCGCGTTCTTCCATAAAAGGATTTTGCTCGATGCATTCAAACAAGTCTTGGGAAGCGCGTCGACTGGGTCTTCTTGTTTTGAGCGCCGCCGCAGTAGTTGTGGGGGAGGGCACTGTGTTTTCGTCCTTGAAGCTCACCCATGGTATACCATGTGTTTCCATCACCAAGTAAAAAAACTAGGATGAATAATGAAGAGCAATAAGCAAGATGTAACCACAGGTGCATGGGGATCTGAAGACTAGCCTTACCTTCTTGTCTTCATAAAAGTCTAGATAGCGGACAATGTTCTCGTGATCCAGTCTCTTTAAGATGAAAATCTCCAGTGGCACCGTTCCAAGCTGCCGATCTCGCAACCAATTCTCTACGGGTATTCTGTCCTTGAACATGAATTTGACCGCCACCGCCTGACCATCCTCCAGCCGCCTCGCCGCCACGACAAATCCCGTCGCCCCAAAGCCCAGCTCTCCCTGAATAGTGTACTTTGCTAAAAAGCGAGGGTGAGGTGGGTTGTTGGCAAATTCCCGTTCACTCATTGTCTGTGGTGATGCTGTACTAATTGGATCTGGTGCAGATCGGCCATAAACCGAGAACGACCGCGGGGTGGATACCTCAGTGACCTGGTAGCTCTTGGGCATGGGTATACTAGTTCGGGTGACAGTGCCAGGTGCGGGTAGCGGTGCATCTTCATCTAGCGACAATCCAAGACTGGAGCTACGTGGTGGCGGAGTTGCGCGCTCGGCAGAGCTCGGGACACCCGAGTAGTAGCCTGAATCCACTCGTCTGCATTCTGGGGCTTGTACGCGGACACGACGTCCCGTGTGCCCGTTCTCAGAATGTAACGACTCTAGAGGATTTGAATTTATCGCCGTAACGTTGGCATGCAGGACACGAGGGGCTCGCTTGCCCTCAGTTGACTCCAAGGCGCATGGATTTGCAGATGGGAGCACGGATTTTGCAACCGCTCCGTATGCGTGCATGCTGTTTGAATGAACCGAAACAACCGTCATCTTAGTTTGAGTGGGATTAAAGAGGGTGTAAAGGGATGATAGATCTTGTCGGAGTTATGAGCGGCTGACGGCTGGGTATTGGTCGAGAGCAAAGTCAACTGAGAGCGGAACGAGAACCGCCGAGACTGCCAGGACAGATGAAAACTTCCGACAACGCAGCAAGCGAACTGAGCGAGGTGTGGAGAGGACGTGAAAAAAGATGCCAATGAAAGGGTCGCGAGGCGAAGCAGGCGGGAGGGATCAACGATGGATTTCTAAAGTTTGGAATCAGACCCAGAATTAGCAGATATTCTAGATTTGTCCAATAGCTCAATTTCGGGCGGACATGGAAAGTCGCCTGTCACTAAAAATAGCATGGTTTGCCATAAGCAACTAAACCTAAAATGTCCGGGTTTCAATCTGCATCCACCATTCATTTCGCTTATGTCGCCCATACTCTCTATTTCACCGACCAAACCTCGACATACCTTGTCTTATGCAAGCGAAGCCGCACGTTCTATCTTGCCTTGAACCGTGGTCGGTTGTGGTGAGGAGATAGTTTAGTTATGTTTGATTGCCCTCAACGGGGGGAGCGAGGTGGTGGCCGGATCAACAGAACGGTTGAAAAGACGGGAATCCCTTTTATCAACTTTGGATTCGCCCAAAACGGCGTGCCGAGTCGACTGGCAGGGTGCGCGGTCGATATGACGCAGGACCTACGGTGATTTTTTCTGTTTTTTTCAAAGCCCAGCCGGCGGGCGTATACAATTCAACACGAGGTAGCCCTGAAATCGATCTAACCTCGATCTATCTTGCAAGTGCCATCGAAATTCAACAAAATGGACCTTAACGGAAAAGAAAACGCAGAACAACGGGAAAGGCGAAGGCGAGCATCCCGAACGCAGGTGACCACGTGAGCTAATTGCTTGTTCAAACAACTTGTTTTAACAAATTGAGTGTCATGTGAATTGGAAAGTCGATGATTCGCTGAATTTGGAATTTTCATCTATTTTCATCCAATCAGTGCGCTTGCATGTGATATCATGTGAGGTCATGGTTTCATCGCTTCAAAAGCCCCAGTTCTCTCCAAGAAGAACCTTTTGTTTGACCCTCACCGGATCACGGAGGGCCATTTCGTTTGTCGACGTACTTTAAGTCCCTCTCCTCAAATATACACAACACAGTGAAGACAAGACTTGGATGGATACAATCTGTATCAAGCAGGACTGCTATGCTCAGTGGTGCTTCCCACCTGGCTGGGTCTTGATTTACCTGCAAAAACAATACGGCCAACGATATGTGCACACTGTTGAGCGGAGAGGAAACGGTGTAGTATGACGATGGTCGTTCAATTTGTTCTGATTCACGGGACGCAGATAATCTCGCCTTGTCTATTGTTGATGCGACAGTGTTGTTGTTTCCTTTGCATCAATTCAAAGCAAACAAGGTACACAGAGCAGTGCTTTCGTTTCGCATTACTGCTTTTGTTCAAAATATGGGTTTGCAACACAAAGTCTTCCAGCAATTTAGGCATCGCTTGGTTTGTCCATGTGCTTTGCGGTGTTGTATTATGTTGGGACATCTCGTAAACACGGAGTATGCATGACCAAGAAGTAATCTTCCTCATGTATGTTTCTAATTTTGAAGTTTTACGAGGTCAGATAACGGCTTGGGTCCTTTCTTGTACTCCAGTCCTTCAAAATCGTTGCAATGTGGACATGTGCAGTAGAGCTGTTCTGCCCCAAGATGTCATTGGTGCGGTGGCGCTTTGAATGCCTGGCATTCTCTTTACAGTATAAACCAGCCAAGTATGGAGTAGTGGGACAATCGAATAGGTTTGGACACCAGGTCGCTCGATAGCGGATTGTACCAATGTCAAAGCCTTCGACTGCAACACCAGCATCACGACGAATGCCTCGGTCTCGAAGAACACTGATGCTCTAAAGAGCGGTTTACAGCTCGAGGTACCACCAAGAGTAGCCAGTACGGTATCTAGGTCAAGACAGCGCGGGATTGTTTCCACTAGTATGTTTCACCCCACTGTTGCTATAGCCGAACGCCATCCGACTTTCGTACAATCAATGCCAAAACGTGTTGAGATTTGAATCCATGCGCAAAGTAACCCCCCGAATGGGCATTTGTTCACCTCACTCTTTCTAAGCGGAAAAAAAAATAAATGTGCGATAATGCAAAAATGGGTTGAGAACTGTAAACGTATGAAAACGCATGCAGTCAACAATAATTTACTGCGTGTATGATACGACAAGATTCTCCCGTCAAGCCATTACATCTTCTTGTCCAGAATTCCCGTGGTGAGCGGGGTGAAGTTCGGCGCATGCACTAACGAAAATCATTGCAAACTTCTTGAACAAAGAGCCCGATGCGGGGGTCGAACCCGCAACCTTGAGGTTAAGAGCCTCACGCTCTACCGATTGAGCTAACCGGGCGACAGGAATTTAAGGAGTAGAGTAATTGAGGAGAGTTGCGCATATTTGACACCTAACCTAACCTTTTTTTTGACATGTATAATATCTGCGAAATAGCTCCTTGGGGCAACTGGATTTGCCATTCTTACGTTCATCATGAACTTAGTGTATATTATTGCGCACATTTGGACGGGGAAGTTACGTCGAGCTATCCCAGATGCAACATCGCATCCACAAGATCAAACCCGTTACTCCTCAAGGCCCTGATGGCTGTATTCCGATCTACACCCAGTTGTGCTGTATATATACAGTCAGTAGCTATATATTGACAATGAAATAGTAGAAACTGTACCCATCAAAATCTCAATATCCCTTGGATGACATCCATCTGGAACTTCATCCCTTGGTCCGAGGGCTAGGAGGGTCGTACAGAGTGGGAAATCTGCGAATGTGCTTGTTGGAGATAGTTTACGTCCTGCATGGACTTTCCTCATATGAGCCGGAGTGGCTTGAGATTTGAGCTTGGAGGAGCTTACTTTGTAGGTGGGATTTGGAGAGCTTTTGATACTACTGGATGGATCTGGCCTGTTGAGTGGTGGCAGAGCTGAAGGTTCAGTTAAGGAGGGATGATCGTAGGAATTTCTTAAGAGAACGACTGGCGCTGCCTGTACCTCATGAATATCCTTGCCGTGCTTCACACGTAAAGTATGCAAGATTTCGGCGGACATGGTTACGGGTTGAAGACACGTTGCTTGGTTGGTTAACTCACGAGTCCCTGATATGGGCTGACGTAACAAGCTCCGACTTGGGACTTTAATGCTGGAATTACACCACGGAACTGATCAAGCAGATATTTCATCCATAAGCCATGCCAAACTACAAACCCCTTATCCAACACTGCCGCGCCCTTTTATCACTTCACCACGACTTTGCTCGAAAATCCTTCGGGACCGGTTTAGCTGGAATACATGACGTAGGATCGACCAAAGCCGATGTACAAACTTACGACGATGGGATTGGATTGGACTTTAAAAACCCAGTTGTGAGAACTGAGGAAGAGATTTTGGAGGATTACTGTAAAGAGCATCAGATAACAGATGACGCTGAGCGAACCTTTCTGGAGGAAGTTTTCAATGGGTGCGTGAGGCAGCGAAAGGCATTAGAGGTATTTTTTGCCGTGCATTCGCCGGTTATATAAAATGTTTATTGAAGCTGTTTTGTAAAATATTTTGTGTTTTGAAAGGATAGGTAGCACTTTTTTTGTTTTATACAACGACGGGGGGACGGTACCTTAGGAATGAGTACAATCTCTTTGCAGGTTAGATGGCATCCGCTGAATTTTGACCCTGAATCCATTCTAATGTAAATACCCAGCACTCTTTTACCTGGCACTCTTTCGCTTGGAGGATCTAAGTTTCCCGAAGCTCCGAGCCGTTCTATTGTCATATGATCCCGCAAAAATGGCACGATTTGTGGGGTTCCTATTTGATGATGCTATGTTGCAGGGAAAGCTGCGTGAGGGATGGGCGGAGATTTTGGATGCAGAGTGGGTGAAGGTACAGTATTAGGAGGACTTGAGTCCATGAAGGCGTGCTCAAGTTTATTTTTCGATCCAGGAGCGGATGATTGATCCTATATTGAGGAACATGGAGAATGGCATAACCCTCGCTGCAGAGTTGTGCGAGAAAGCGGAAACGGGAATGGTTCCCAAGAAGGGAACAAAAACTCCTACAGGTGCTGTACTTTTCCTATGGTCGGCATGAAATACGTTTCTCATGTTTCGATGGCTGAACAGAACCGGAACCCTTTCTACTCACACGACCAAGACCAAGAGCATTACCAGAACCGACTGAGATAGTATCTAATGTGATGAAGGTACGGTGTGATCTGGCGCGGTCGATAATCGTTCGCCACTGATCAATGATGTCAGGCTCGTCCTGTTCCGAGATCAGTCTATCAGGGGAGCGGCGAGCGCGAAGCGTTGGAAAAAATTAAAGCTGAGAAACGGGAGCAGTTAAGAGTATGTGATTTTCTCATTCCTGAAATTAGCAGAATATGTTACTTACAAAGAATTATGAGTATAGCAAATCTATCTTAAAGCTTCTCAGACCCAATTCAGTGTCGCAACCCGCAAACCCTCGTCCAAAACTGGAACCCTTCGGGAAGAACAAAACTCTCCACCCCCGCGCACCCGCCTGCACCGAACAGTACCCGCCAATTTGCGCTGTCATGTTCCCGTCAAGCTCACCGCTGCTGCTATCTTGCGCGAAGATGCCTTAGTGAGACGGCAAAAACAGGAAGAAGAAGCTTGGTTGAATGAAGTGGAGATGGGGTTGAGAGATGGTGGGGACTTTAAAGAGTGGAGAGAGGACGCGAGAGCTAAAGGTAGATTAAATTCTACGGGACTCGTTCAAACTAGTCGCGTATTGAGTCAATCTAAAAGAGCAAGAAGAACGTCGAATCGAACTGGAACGACGACACCTGGAAATACAACTCATTCATGAAGAGGCCTATGAGGCAAAGCAAGAACTTCTCAAAGAAAACCGGTACGGCATATTTCAATCTTTTTTAACCAGCGCAATAAAAGTTAACTGAATCTTTAGGGAACGCGCGGCCGAGATTCTGGCAGAACGAGAATCTCTCCGCATGCAGGCTGAAGCTACCCGAAAACAACAAGAATTGCTCAATAAGAAGATAGTGGAAGAAGTACAGGAGATCCAGGAATGCGTACAGAAGGCGAAACAAAAAGTTGTTGAAAATAACTCGCGGAAGGGTACGATGACATTACTTTTCCCCAATTCAATTCAATTATTGACATGCTTCCAGCGGCGGAGATTATCCAGCAAAAGGCGGCCTTGAAAGAACAGGCAGAGAGAGATGCAGAAGAGGAGCGAGCACGTAAAGCTGAGCTCATTGCACAGATTCGACTGCTGGAGCGGTGCGTACCGCCTGTGGGATCCATGGTAAAAAGTGTTGATCCCACCGAAACGTCCGGATTGGGATTGCTAGGTGAAATGTCACTGGTGGAGGTATGTGGGCTGCATTTGGAATCCCTGAAATTCTTGACTCACGAGGGATGATTCTGGCAGCTCCAAGAACGTCTGGTGCTTGCTAAACACCATCATCAGGAACAAGAGACTCATCGACGGCAAGAAATCCGGACACAAAAGCAGACTCGACTAGATCTCATCACTCATAAGCTCGCTGAAATTGATCGCGAACGCGAAGAGCGCCGGCGAAGGCGGAAAGAGCGCGAGAGAGAAGGCGTATCACGCTCTACATCAGCATTTAGCACTTCCTCTGAGGATACAAGAGACCGCGAGACGGACCCGATTCTCCTCCAACTGCGTAAAAAGCTTTCCACCAAACGAGCGGCCAGACTTGGCGCATCTCAGAAACGTCCTTCACAGACACCCACGGCCACATCTACCTCACGTCCGTCCCTGGGGTCTACCAGCCCGTCCACATTGGATTGGCAGGAACTCGATGATGCTGAGCGAGAATATGAGCGCAAGAAACGGGTACTGGATCAGCAGCGGATAAGAATTTTGAAAGAGATGGAAGGGGAGATGGACACTTTGAGTGAGGGAATAGACGAGGAGAATGTGAGTATGGAGTCGGGCTGGGGAATCGAGCGGGTTGCCGTGGTCGTTTGAGGTTGTTTTATAAAATAATATTATTGGTCGAAAAGTCTTTGTGATTAAGGTTTCCATTTTCAACCCTGCTCATGGTTCGAAAAACGTTCCTTAATTTCAGAGCATTAAAGTTAAGGGTCAGAAATCGTGATGATCGGGTGGCTTATATTGCCTTAGCTAATGCCGTACAAATGAGGCTTTTAAGCTTAGTGAAGAGGGCGGGCCTCACCAGAGTGCACCAGCCCGAACTTACAGGAATCTCATTCACATAAAACTGACAGCGCGGCCGGTGAAAGGTCACAGAGAGCTTTGGTGGAGATGGATTACCAGGCCGCGCAGGCACGTTTTGAGCAGGCATGCACGGAAATGACGGTACATGAAAGACCACTTTTGTGATGTGCGGCTTTCAACTGATCACTTTCAGTGCAGCATTCGGCCACCCGCGAGGCGGGAACCAAGGTCATGCTGGAGTTCCGTAGCACCCAAAACGTTTTGCCTCTCTGCAAACATATTTTTGGTAAAGCCCTGCAAAGTCATTCAATTAACGTTCTCCAGATCGTTCTGAAAATCCTTTCTGCGTGAATAGAAACAACCCAAAGGGATGATGTCCGGTTCCACGTTGTCACTGCTATTAAGGAGGTTGCGGCTCGCGAGTATGCACTACATCCAAAAGCCGAAATACACGGCCTGCGTGATTGGCTCCTTGAATACGTTGTCGGGAAATACGAACTGTGAGTCACCCTGTGATCTACGAACATTCGTAATGAGGGCAGGGCGCCGGACAGACGACCAATTATGCTATCGTTATAGGTTACCCCCGTACGTGCGTAATTCCACCCTTTCGACTGTAGCGGTCATCGTCAAGCGCGGCTGGTTGGAAGAATCAGGGCCAGATAAGGAGGCGTTTTTTGGTCGAATACTAGGTCTGCTCAACGGTGAAATAACCCACGTAAGAGAGGATCTTTTGGGAATGGAGTGAAGCGGCCAAAACGTAATCATTCCCTGCCTTTTCGTCAAGCGTCAAACTGGCGTCTCGTTGTTATCCTATATGCTGGACGAGTTTTCATCTGATCGCTCAAGTGCTGTTGGTCTTCCATATGATTTTCACATTAAAAGCCGTAGGTCGTTTGAGGTACGAGTGGATAAATGATGCTTTCTTTGAGTAACTTCTTCAAATTTGGCTTGCCAATACACCCTCTGTCGTGCATTAGGAAGGAGAACTACGTCATATCTTTCGGATATTAGTCCAAATTATCCAGCATACGCTGCAAGCTGGACCAAAGATTGACAATCCTCCGGAATTTGATTTCTTCACTATGAGCGTCGCGGCCATGGAAAAGATCCTTGGCTGGGACTTTGTCAAACCTTGTGAGTTTCGGTTGTAATTTGGTCATGACCGTCGAACGCGGGTGCTTACATTTTCACCTAGGTGATAATGCGCTCCAAGGACGATTTGAACGGAGACAACATATCCGCGATTATCTGATTACTGCCGACTTCCCCATCAGTTGGAGAGAATTCATCGTACGACCTGATATCATAGACATGTTTTTCCAGGTGGGTAGCACGGATCTATCTAGTTGACCTATTTGTTTAACATCTATGGTGTGAAGCTTCATCACACGATGGAAGAGCATGATCGTCTATCCGATCATACACGACAGTGCCTGATTCATCTGGCGGGACTGCATGGCTCAGTATTTTGTTCCGCCAATGCAAATGGTCTTTTGGTTGAGGATCAGGATGGGCAACGTGGATACGTGGCACATTTCTTGAAAGCTTTTCTGAAGCCACTTTCAAGGTACAAACATTGGAGGTGTTGCGTTTTTAATTGAGATGGGGATATTTATTGACGTCGATTCAGGTTTTTATCCACAACAACCTTCGATCCAGATAGTGGGTATGGTCCGGAGTTAATTGGAATAACATCCATGGCAAAGCGGGTCCTGCAAAACTTCCCATTAACTGTAACTGGAGCTGTCCCGGAATTTCTACCATTTCTGAACGAACTGGGAAAACTGACTGTTACTTGTTCACGTAATACGGTGGGGGATTCGGAAGAGTTTTGTACTGAGGCCGCGGACGAACTGTTGGATCTATGGGCAGGTTTAAGTAAGGATCGCACTCAGGTCGCTGATTCTGAGAGTTCGTTCCGCTCAGTTTCTTGCATTTCGCTAGTTCGGCAGATTGAGGACTACATGCATGAGCAAACTGCGCTGAGAACTACCGGAGCCACTCCTGGGTTAACGTTTGACTTGGCCACCCTGATGACGTTTTTGACGAGTGTTGCCTATCACGTTTTCGACACATACGTGGATTCACGCCTGGAGCTTGCGAAGCTGTCAGTGGAAGATGAGGTGGACAACATGAAGGATGAGGTATAAGGTTTCACGTTGTTGACGCAAGGAGCGGTTGATGATAACGCGAATTGCGCGTAGTATCTGTACGAAGATCAGCTCTTGGCTGTGGCTCTCATAGGTCGTGTAGAGCCTGGAAAATCGATAGCCAAGTTGCAGCAGTTGATTACGGATCGAATGGCCAGATTACACGAAGCGTTTGCCGGAAATCAGGAACAAGGTAAGTTATAATACAATCATTTGAGTGTCAGATTCAGAGTTAAACCGATCTCGCTCCGCGCAGCAAGTCAGATTCCTATTCTACTTGAGCATATTCACTGGCTGTCCTTGCTCTCGGGCCACTTATTGGCTGACTCCGGCCGAGGCGAGAAACCTGAGATACCTCGAACCTTGAGGGGGTTATCGGTGAGCAGACATCGTCTTTATTCGTCGTCCTAATTGGTGGTTGAGGAGCGTGTAGTTGCATTCAGGAATAGACGCTGACCCCGTAGTCACATTGGCCATGACGCTTTTCAAATTCCTCAAACTGGTGTCTGTGGAGCCAGATAGCCCGCAGGTATGAAGAGCAAGGGATCCTTTGGCGCGCAGTCCGCTGAAGGTTTACGCTTCTTCAGTTCGCTCTGTGCAGTCCTTTGGTTAGCGAGACACTCCTTTGGTTTGTCGAACGCTGGACCGAGACGTACCTCTTTCTCGACTCCAGGGAGGCGGCTTCCCCGTCCTTGGTCAGGGCTTTCGGTAGACAACAAGGCGGAGAACACGTACTTGACTTCATCCTTACGATGGTGCAAAAGACTTTTGTCCTGTGGCATGGGGAGACGGACGTGTTGATACAGGTTCGTAGTAAAACCAGTGGGCCTTCGGCGGTAGAGGTGGGATAGTAAGACGCGTCGTCTTATACAGGTAGTCAATTTGCTTAATGCTTTCTCGCGAAACACGGAGGTTCGCAACGCCTTGCTTGTGTCTGGTATAGCAACATTGTAGTTTGTAAGGAGGATTTCCGATATGCTGACGCCATGCGGCACATGCAGAAACATTTCAAGGCATGATATCCTTTTTCTTGGATAACCTGAGTCGACTACCTGCGGATGTGCACAGGTGATTTTATGTGTTACTTCCAACAGTATTTGCACATTAGCTAATAACAGCTTATGCTCTGTAGTCCTCTAATAGAAAACATTGCAACAATCGCAACCCATGCCACGAGCGCCGACGTCCGATCACGTTACTTCACCGGTCTCAGTAATGCCATCGAAAAGCGGCTACTAGGCATCCTGAACCATCCCCAATTTTTGCAGATCTATCAACTTCCGGAAAACATCGAGTCAGTGATGAGCACAATGGAGATGTACGGTGGACTGGCCCTAGCTGCTGATGAATCAAATACGAAGGAAATTTTTGCCACCATCTCAAAGTACTTTGATGCCTTTATTAAATTATTGGAAGTGTATCGGAATGTCACGGAAGTGGAAAAGTATATCCTGTTAGTTTTTGCGAACTTGATTCGATGTCAGGTATGGGCGCAACACGTGTGCATGTTGCATAGGGATCTGACTCATGCAATATTGAATGTAGTCTTTCGAAGAACTGACTCCAGCGGACTGCCAGAAACTGTACGCTGCTGTCTTCGAATTGCTGAAAACGTACGCGAAAAACGAAGTTGGTAGGTTTCAGCTGTTGAAGGTTTAACAGCACTTGCTGCTACTCAACGATGGCCATAGGCAAAACACGAGTGTTGCAGGCCGAACGGGAGGAGGAACTATATGAAGATGTTTCATGTATACTAGAGCTGTTGGCCCAACTTATGGCATCTCAGTACGAAGGACTTGGTATGACGCGGTGTCTTTGTTTTCCATGCGTCGCGTTGACCCACCTTTTGTTTCGTAGCTTGGAGCGACATTCTAGTGAAACGCAAGAACAAAGCTACCGTGGATGTTGCAGACGTCATTTTCTACGGTGTCAATGTTGTGATACCGCTGATCACTGATCAGATGCTACAGGTGCGTAGAGAAAATGCAGTTTTAAACTTCTAACTATACTCAAAATTGTGGTTGCAGTTTCCTGAACTCTGCAAGGACTACATATCCTTGGTAAGCAACCTGGTGCGGTACTTCCCAGATAAGCTGTCGTGCCTTCCATCGGAACTTCTTTCCAGCTTGGTGAGATCTCTGGAGTTTGGTATGCACAATGCTATCTCGGAGGTAGCCAGGAGTGCGTTTGAAGCAGTCACAGCGCTGGCGCTTTTCGGATGGGATGAACAAGCCAACAGCGGTGCGTTTACCATGGGGTGTGTTAACTTTGATAACTTTGATTGATTCTTGTGCCGTCATTAGGAATATCGCCCGAGTTTTTGCATCCATATTTGGATCGATTGCTCCAGCAGACACTGGAGATGTTTTTGTTTCGCGATTTTGATTCCGGACTGATGGAATCTGCTGGGGAAGCACTCTTTGGATTGGCGTTGTCCCGAGGAGTATGTCTTTTTACTTTTTTGCGCTAAATGATTAGACAGCAGACGTGTATTCAACACCCATCCTCCAACAGGATCAATACAATACCCTTACACAGCATCTTATCAGCCAGCAGTCGCAGCCTCATTTCGCGCGAAGGCTCAGCGACGCCCTCCAAACCCTAAACACGGCAATTGCAGAAACGGCGCAAACTCCTGGTGCAGCGGAACGACTTAGGATAGCACGAGTTGAGGGATTCATTGGTGGACCCAGTGCAGCGTGGTTTTCTAGATACAGGGAACGATTGGAAGCATTTCTCATGGACGTTCGGGGGTTTTTGAGGGTGAAATGAGTGTAAATTCAAAGTGTTTTAGGCAATTCAACCTGGTAGCTAGTATGTATATGATAGGGTTTTTGTTCGTCTAGAAGTTAATGGCAGTATTTGGAACTGATTAATGCATTTTAGTATTCTGCTTTTCTGCTTCCCATACTTCAAAGCAACGGTTCAGGCAAGAATAGGACGAATGAAATTACAGGCACAGAAAGAATAATTTTTGAGACGGTATAATGGAGGACCACTCTTCTAACGCCTACCAATTCCGGCTTAGATTATATTGACCAGCCAACTCCCAGTACGAGCAATGGAACAGGACCTTGCGGTATCACTCCGTCTTTGCAGCGTCACGGATCACTGCACTGGTGTCCGGAGGGCTTTCAAATGGGATCGCCCCAACTTTTTCAAGCGGAATCAATCCACCCGTCTTCTTCGTATTCACGGGCGGTGTGGCAGCAGCCCAATCCCCATACTCCCGTCGAACCTCTTCCATAACGTGTTGATCATACTCTCTAATCTCCCTCATTTTGCGAACGTGAACTCCGTACCAAAAATAGTACCTGCATATTATTGGGAAACCATTTGTTGGGGCGAGGAGAGGAACAAGCAATCTAAATGCTACCAACCCAATCCCGAAACCAAGCGCAGTGCTTCCGATAAGATCACGTATGATGCGCTTCCTGAAGCGGGCAGTGATGGGAGCTATAGCCGAGGCCGCATATGCCATGTGGAATGCCTTGGTCTGGAAACCTTTCCGTATTTCCTAGTCCGTATGTGCGTATCCTCTTGGTGCGAGCCGTTGAAGCTTTTGATCGGATAACCTCACGAAAATCACTGATACTACGTAGCGGGGGAAATCACGGAGGCACATGATTCCTTCAAGCCGACGGGCTTGCTTCTTGTTCCAAGCTGGACATTGGACGAGACTAATACTTTGTGAATTGGGGGGCAAAATGCAGCATACACGGACAATAACCGTAAGTTAAAGTAACACGTGGTTAACATGTCTTGGGATATCCTGAGGGATACTTACTAAGACAGCCTTGTGTTGGGGCCAATTCTGGCCAAAAGAAAGAAGGCTTTGACAGACATCCCAATTACCGGCTGGGCTATAGTACATTCACAGAGAAATCAATGCCGCGTAGAGAAGAACATGGACAGGATTAAAAGATTATTGTAGGGTGTGTTTTGAGGTATGATACCCCAACCTCCTGAAGCAATGTGCTTGGTTCCGCGGAGACCCACAATCTCGTGTGATGTGCGGATCGAAGGATAGCGGTCCTGAGACCCTATTTTCATCATAAGATCCCATATTTCCCGTACGAAGTGTTCATGTTTATATCTCGGCAGCTTCTGATCCAAAAATATCCTCGGCAGCCAGATGTAAGGTAATAATAGTGCTCATTTCTACACGCGCGGCTCCAGTTATTAGACATGGATTGGACCAAACGTCCCCAAAATCGTCACCGCCAACCACTATATCCATCATGCCAGTCGACGACCCAAACTGCCAGTTTCGCACGGACATCAACGGCACCTCCTTTATATCGTACGCTGGCTTACTCTCGAAATGGGACAGCCCAGAGTCGCCGTGCACCGGAATCAATTTGCTCAGTGTAAACCTGTTCTTCTGTCTGCTCTCCATTTGTATAGACTTAGGGACCGCTGCATTCGTCTATCTTATCCTTCTTCGCCATCGCAAAACAAAACACAATATTCTTATTTTTATGGCACCTGTGTCACTACTTCCTGGATCCATTCTTGACACCGTATCGGCATCAACTCACTTTCAGTTCTTTGGATATCCGGATGCAACTCAACTACCCAAGATCTTCTTTTTTACGGGATGCACATTGTTGGCATGGGTTGAAGGAATTCGACTTGATTTCTTAATCTTGATCATCGGGCAGGGGAAAGTGAAGAAGGAATGGGGAAAATGGTTCATGTCGTTTACGATGGGAGTCGGAACAACACTGGGGGTTCTCACTATCGCGCTGTTCATATCAGCGGCCAAGGGAAAGTCAGCTAGTGCGAGCTGGAGCTGGTAAGCTCTGGATAATCGTTATGTTGCTGATGAGCATACAATTGATGTCATTCTTTTCTCAACAGGCCTTACACTCTGTGGTTCATGTACGTCGGCGCGATGGATATTTCCATCAGTATAGCGATTCTGCATCTCGCATATCGGCAAACTGCTCTCCTTGCAGCCTTTGCGAACGGCAAACTGAACGTTAACCAAGTCCGCAGTCTGGCAGGACGATTTAAACGTGTTGCGGCTCTCCAACTAGTCATGATTTTGGGCACGGCGTTACTCTTCAATGTTCGTGTAGGATATTCGTTTGGCCTCTTTGCGACTGTCGGAGTATCATCACAGATGTCGATAGTGGTATATTCCGTGCATCTGCTGCAAAAGATACAACAGCTGAAAAATACGAACATGAAGGGAGAGTTGGATAGTAGCTCCGCTCGCAAAAGCCATGGAACTGACCGTACGGGGGAGGTGGATAGTACCTTCGCTCGAAAAAGTCATGGGACTGAGCGTACGATGGTGCCGTAGAAGTAAAGTTCTATTTGAGTGTAATAGAGTCTATTGATAAGTCTTGTTTCAGGCCGGCAACTAGAGCGCTTTCATTGTGCTTATCTACCCTCTTCCACTGTTAAATGGTGATCCTCGTTCACTGTTGGCGTTCTTTAGATCTTAACAGGTACAGGAGTAAACATACTAACAAATTTTGCCATAATTCCTTCACCACACATGCTGGGCAATTGGGTCAACCAGATTCATCATGCGAACCGGCAAACCGGTTGATTTCAAGAAAAGTACATATATTGCAGTATGTAGTCCATATAATGCTTTGAGACGCAGGAGTACAGTATTTTCGATCAAGACCTGTTCATTCATTCTATGAGCCAATTGACTTCTATGCTGACCTCAGAGTTTCGAGGCATTGGGGTTGACTGCACCCGTCAAGCGTCCACCCGCAGCAATGTCAGCGACCCGGTGGGCGCAAGGTTGGAATAATTTTGCAGCTTGTCGGGCATTGGCGGAACTGGCTTGCTTCCGCTTGATCCGTGCGGCGATCCCCTGAGCAATAACCGCAAGCTAAAGAGAAAAGCATGAGCTTCAGACGTTGTTTAATTTTGCCAAACAGCCTGGAACCTACTCGGAAGAATGCAAAAGCAACGCAAAAGTCCCATTTCGGTATTGGGTACTGTCGCCCTGTCAATCTGCAGTACTCTTGGACGAGTTCCTCAGCCTCTGGTATAGCCAATGGTCGTTTCATTTCCATCACCGCCATCCCCTCAGGGAACACTCCGGGAGTATAAAACGGTAACAACAAGTTTGCCAGATCACTCAAAGGATGTCCGATGGTTGATAACTCCCAATCAAGCAGACCAATCACAGTAGATTGAGTGGGATGAAAGACCACATTGTCCAACTTGAAATCACCATGGCAGATAGTGACCTCGTCAGCCACCATGTTGTTTTTGAACCATTGGATGGAGGATGAAAGTTTGTAAAGAGGACCCACAGCTTCACCCGCTTCGTCAATGACGGAAGCTTGAGCGTTAGAGACCTGCAGAAGACGGCGAATCTGACGCTCGTAGAAGCCTCCCGCTTTGCCGTAGTTCTCCAACCCAATTTCTCTGAATGGGGCCTTGTGAAGACGAGCTAGAGTGTCGATAATGGAAAAGTAACTTAAGCGGAGAGTCAGCTCGCGGATCCACGTGATGAGGGAACCAAAAAGGACTCACTAAGCCCTCCTGTCTTGCTTCGGCACCGTTGACAACAAATTGTCCGAGAATATCCTTCCCTCCAGAAACTCCATAACGTAGAATGGCGTTCCCAGTACTTCCTTGTCTTCGCACAATGCATAGACTTTCGGAACCGGAACGTTTGTACGAGTGCCTAGAGCGTGAAGGACTTTGTATTCTCGTTCCACGGCGTGGGCAGTTTGAGAAATGAGTGCTCCCGGAGGCTTCTTACGAAGCACATAACGAGTCGAGCTATATGATGGTCAAATTGAGAAACGCATCATATTCTGGCTGCCAACCAAAAAGGACGTACTTTGCGTCTTTGAGGAAATACGTGGGGTTACTTTGCCCAAGTTGGAATTGACGAACTTCAAGCGGTGCTCTGAATCCTTCGGGCATATGTTTTTGGAGATAAGCGGTCAACTTGCCCACATCGATTTGCATGCTAAATGTCCAGAGAATGGTAAGTTGAAAACATAGTGTAGCGAAACACAGATTCCGCGATGCGCGACTTACCCTTCTCTGACAGCACTTGTGCCTTGCCCATGCTCGTTCCCTGGCTGGTTGAACATTCTAACGACCTTTGCTTCAAGTTCTTCAAGTGGGATGAGGTGTTGACGACGGGGAAACTCGTTGGGACGGAGAGTTAATGCCTTGTCACGTGTGCGATGCTGGGGTAATCAAATAACCGGAGAGTGATGACTGTGCAACGCGGAGGGCGCAGCCAATAGCTTTGTTATAAGGGTAGCAACTTGCAGTAGATGGACGATGTCAACGTCCTTGAAGGCTCACGAAAATGCTGCATTTCGCTCTCGTTGGCTATTGCAAACTGCTACCAAAGCTCATCGGGAGGCTGCCCAAGTTGGGGGAACTGTTTTTTTATTATTATATGGGTTACATAGTTTGAGTTATAGGTTATAAAATGATGCGAGTAATAGATAATCAAGAATAGATTCGTAGTAGCAAGCAACAGGTAATAGGTAATCAGGGGATATGTCCTCCTCCTTATTGTCTTTGGATATTTGAAGCGGGCCGCAAGATAAGTCTACTTGGCGTTGGCCAAGAAAAATTCGATTCCTTGGGTAAAGGCAGGACCACGAATACTGTCGACCTCTGTAACAAGAAAACGATGAGCCTTTTGCACAAGCTATTGCGTTTCGTGTTGACACATACCATTGAAAATTTCATGGCGAGACGTGGGCCATTTCACCAAGTTGCAGTTTGGAGCAGGCTGCACAGCCAACGCGCTAATACCTAAGAATCCCTGGCTTCCCTGGCAGAAAGTGTTCTGTCCTTCTGGTTCGACGTACTTGTGAAAAAAGTTACGAACAAATCATTAATCTGCAGTATAAGCTTCGATCTGGTGAACTTACAGCATCCATGCCGGCCTGGTAAAGTAGAATTGGAGTCTTGGCTTTCTTGGCGTTTTGAACCGTTTTGGCATTTGCAGACATTGATTCCGTCATCCAACGGGCATCAATTCCAGCGATTTCTGTAAGTAATAAGGCGGTGGTAAGTCACAATATTTGGGTAAGCCGGTCATAAAGACCACGTACGGGTTTCAGGGAAGTTGGCATATGATTGCATATTCAGGTTAAATCTAACACGACTGCTGGTGGTGTTGTACGCGACAAAAGCCTCGTCAGACCAAACATACGCGGGGGTCGCGGTCTGCCCAGGTAGCAGTGCACAAGGGCCTTGAAGGAGGCCAATAGTGCCTGCCAGGCCAAAGGCGACAAGGTTGGAATAGGGATCGGTATTAATTTGGAGCATCGGTGCTGTCAAAAGTGCAGCTCTGAAGGTGTTGGGGAATTGCTCCAAATACATTGCGCCAATTCCACCGCCCATGCTGTGACCCCAAAGGAATAAGTTTTTGGGAGAGGTAGCGGTGACCACAGAGATCAGCGCCTGCATATCGTTGACATAGTTCTGGAATTGATCAACGTCGGAAATGGTATCCGGCTGACAGCCAAGACGAGGGTTGGAGAAACCTTGACCACGGTGGTCCCAGGTAAAAACATTGAAACCCTATTCAATAGGCCAACGTTAATGGACAAGATCGGAAACTCAAATATGAACAGAAAAAACTCACATTCTGGTTAAAGTCATAAATCAATTCGCGGAATTTGATGAACGACTCCGTGTGGCCATTGACGAGGACGATGGTGTTAACAGATCCTCCTGGAGCAGCAAAGTACCTCCACGGGATATTGATACCAGCGGCTCCAATTATAGTGCCGTTCTGAGAACTGACGAAATTGTTGTACATGGCCCCAGTGTAGAGACTAGGGAGCTGGTTCTCCGTGGTGAACTTGACGACAGCCGCAGCTGACTGCAAGTTGAGAGCGAGCACGGCGGACGTCGCGAGGAGGAGTGTCGCTTTCATGATGGTTCCTGCTATTGAAGGGCGACGTCACAGTCTATAAGTCTATGTCTATTGTGGTAGGAATGCTGGGTGAAGAGAAAAGACATTCTGTCGCCAGGCTTTTATCTTGCATTTCTCAACCGCTGGTGTGGAATTTGCCGTACTTTTATTTACAATCAGTGTTTCTAAGTTTAGGCGTGGAAAACCAGCCAGCAATGTCTTCAAAATAATAACTTGCGACAACAGTTTGCAAGTAGCCCTCTTGCTGTCAACATTAAAAGCAGTTATGGAAAAGAGTTGTAAATGTCTAAAATTAGACTTAAGTGCTTTGTGATTAAGCGTAAGTTAGGCTAAATGGACGCTCGCATCGAGTGATAAATACCGCCCAGTGAACGTCAACATGGGCCATTCAACCGCCCCAAGAATTTTCCAAAGGTTAAATAGTCCCCGCAACTCTCTCAGTAATGCATAATATTAAACCTGGAGGCAAATATTGATCGAAATCGCTATCGTCTTACCAGCAGTATCATAATATCCATCCTGTCGTAATCCGCGGAGTTTGCCAATGGTATGCTGGTGAAATCAGAATCATTCCAATACCGCCGAAAAATCTGCCAGAGATTGATTGCATCAGAGTGCGAGCACACCAGCGGCCCCATGCCTAAAGATAGTGCGATTTACGTCAGAAGTTCCCTGAGGGTTTATAGCAGGGTGTCCTTTAAATATTGAGTTTTCTCCTCAAAGACTCGTATCTGTATGGTCGACTTCATTCAGTCGACTCTCTTCTTTAAATAACAATATTGAACTTGTTCCGGGTATTATTAGGGATCTGGACGATTCAAGTATTTTCTACCGTTGTATTTGGCGAGCCGCCGGTATAATGTATCGAAACTGATGCGTGTTTAAGGATCATAAAGAACACGAAAATGAATTTGCATTCAAAAAACCTGTGGTTTTGACCTGTTCCCAAACATTACGCCCAATAAATACGAAGGTGCAAGCGATGCGCTGTATTGTGATCAAAGTATTGCAACTCTCAGCCCCATATTCAAAAGATCTTATCGGGGGGTTGAGGCGAATGAACAGAATAATGTTATGGATGATGTACCTAGAAACCCATCGATCCCGACTGGACTTATTTATAACAGTTTTCAGACCCTTGAAATCTAAAGGGCGAGGTGCAATAACAATGTGCTTGTATTTGAAGAGGGTCCTGCTCCAGTTTTTTCCTTCAACAAATGGCATTTCGAAATCGAATTTTATTCTGTGCTCTGCTACTGCTTGTCACACTGGTACAGGCTCAAACACTCCACCTCCGAAGAAGCTCAGCAGGACGTCTGTTACGACGGGATGTTTCTGGAAATGAGACTGTTGAGACCTCAATGAACTGCACTGATCCTGATCCTGCTGTCTGCGAAATTCATGAAGAGGGAGAAGAAGAAGGATGGGACTTCTGGGCATTCTATTCCCTTTTGCTCTATCGAGCACAAACCATCAATGTAGCTGCTGCATGTGTTCTGCTGGCCATTTTCATTGGATATTTGATTCCCTTCAAGGGTAAATATCCTTGTTCTCCGTTACACGCTGTGTTGCTTGCTTGCTAATGATAATCCCATGCCTGCAGGTCGCAAGTTGGGCCCTATACCCGAACTCCTCTTTACATGCACTATATTCGATGTGATGAACAGCGTGGCAGTGCTTGGTGTTAGTTCCCATCTCGGACCTTTGGTGGTGGCTCTTCAGGGAACTGACTGGTCGCTTCCCCCAGATTAGCATACTTGATGGGACTGAATCTTCCAGTGTCTGCCAAGTTTTGATGGTCCTCCAGATTTGGTCTGTTCTCACATCTACCTTTTCGGTTGGCTGCATCTCGTATATTTTACACCGCGTCGTGCTTCGGCACAATGCGCCTGTCCTGTCGTGGAAACACCGTCTCGGTTTCAATCTCGGTTCAATACTTGTTGGCTTGATCATCGCTCTTGCCCCTCTCGGCGACAATATGTATGAGAATGACGGGTGCGTAGTCGATGAACCCGATGTCATTGGACTAGTAACCCAACCTTCCTACTCATAGTGGATGTTGGTATTCGGGCCACGATTTCCAGAAACAGATCAGATGGGAGTTCTTGACATACTGGGTGTGGGTTTTAGGAACACTAGTATACTCTGCTATTGCTATCTTCCTCGTCATCATCGATTTGTACAAGAATGTTCGCCAGTTGACTGAGAGACGTCCAGCATCATCTCAGAGATCTGGGAGATCCCAGAAATCCGGGAAATCCGAGAAATGCGAAACAGAAGACGACGAGTTCAAAGAGGCGCAGAGGGCCGTTGCAAGAGCACACAAGGTAAACTGCTTAAAGATCCCTCCCAAAATCTAACCTAACCCTACTTAACGGGATCTCTCACATCGCCGATATGATCTTGCAGCTTAGCGGAATTCGAAAGCACTGGAAATTAATCTCCATTGGTATTCGCATCAGTCTTCTTCCACTTGTTCTTCTGTTCACTCAAATTCCGAACGCGGCGGTCGAAATGTACTACTTCACGCACGAGACATCGGAAGATAGCGTATTTCACACACTGGCGGAGTGGAATGGTAAGCTTAAAATCGATCTTTCCTTTGCCGACTTCTGTTCTAACTGTTTCCTTATATTGCTCGATACTCAGCGATAACTCAGATCCAGGGGCTATTGAACTGTCTGGCTTTCTTGTTCTTCGACAATAACCTGAAAAAACAAAGGCATTGGGTGAAGCGCTTTATCTTCGCATGGCGACCAGATACACATGACGGTGGCTCGTCAGTCGGATCTATTAAAGGTGGACCTGTCCGGCAAAGTCTGTCGGTGGCTCCTCGCATCAGCGAACGACCAAAAGCGATAAGCGCGGACGACGTATAGGTGACTTGAATTTAGGCCCCGTTGCAACGTAGGTAAGTTGCTTTCGGTAGCTAGTACATTTCATTCTTGACAATCCCCTGTAATGTACTACACGGGATGCCTACACAATGTGGTGGCGGATATCGTCTATTTTAGTGGCGTCTCCGCAATGAATTCCCACTTTTCCGGGCTTCCCGTCGTGCTCCAAATTTGGATACTCTTGACATCTACTATCTGTCCAACCACATTGAACTCTTCCTTCATTTCCTCTGCAATCTTTTGCTTTAGTTCTTTGTCAAGATCGCCGTAGATAAGTGACAAGTGCGGCCAAAATAGCGGCTGGTCTTCTTTCTGAAAGACCTTCCGAGCAGTCTTGTTTAGCTCTATCAGAGGATTAGAAGGATGTGGGACAGACATGACACATTGATAGTACAGATCTTTCGTTGCTATATCGGACTGTGTTGAGAGTCAGTTGACTGTCTCCAACGACAAGGGTCGGAACTTTGCGTACGCACAAGCATCACATCGAAATTCATACCAGCTTCTGCAACCTTGCGTGTCAATGCTAATACATCCTCTTTTGACGTATTTATTCCACCTAGGAGAGTAATATGGGGATTCCACTAACACAGTTATCCGATAAGGACCCAGTCTGCACTTGCTCACAGTGGCTACTACTAACCTTTGGTGTGCCCAATCTGTCAGAAAAGGTGTCGATGACCTTCTTGAGGTAATTTTGAACTGCGGGTTCACTCGGGCAGAGCCACAAAGAATACACGACGTTAACCATTGCGCGAAGGTGATGCTCATAGATGCCAAGATGCCCTCTGTCCTCGCTGAACCGATGCTCTCGAACCGGTTTTGGACCACTGGAACCAGTCCATTCACGACTAGAAAACCTGGTTCCCAACACATGCCCGAATGCCAGCGATAGCCAGAATGGCAAATGCAAACAGCGAAAAAACATCGTCCACAGCGCTGCACGCCAATGGAGGACCGATGACCTCGACAACAGCAGCCACTACCCCAAGCGCATCTACTACTATCCCCGATGCTGATTGGTCGCTCCATCCGTCTGGGAAATATTACATTAGCAAGTCCAGTCCGTGGTGCTACAGTGAGGCCTCTGGGTACTTTTACTTTGACCCAAGCGGTAGGGTGATAAAGCAAGGTGAAGAATACAAGCAGCAGGGAGAAACAGACACTGGAAAGGCTGCAAAGGACGCGAGGGCCGAACCCGTTGAACAGTCCAACAGGCCACAGTCTGGAACCAACAGTCGGGACGAAAAGTCAAGGAGCTCAAACGGAAAGATTTCTATATTGAACTTGGAAGAAGGGGAAATTGGAGAGGATGCGGAGACTGACAAAGTAGCGAAGACCATGGTCCGGAGTGGCTACATACCCATGGAAGACCGTCGGCACTATTACCACCCAGACACAGGCTACGTGTACGACACCTTAACCACTTCGTATTCATTCTGGGACGAAGCGACTAAATCGTATGTACCTGTGCAAGACAACGGTCACGCTGCTCCGCAGAGCAATGCCATGATGAAACTAGTCGTTATACAATCCAAACTCTTGGAGCCGGGTTCAATTATACTGGTGGATGCAACGGGACTAACCGTTGGTAGAGACAAAGCCTTTGAGCGACGTTTGGTCCTTAATGAGATCTCAGTTAGCCGGTTTCATTGCACAATTTATGTCAACCGGATAGTGGAGCCATTGGAGCCTATTCCAAATCGGCAGGGTGTCGAAGAACAGGAACCGGACACTGATGCAACAATGGAAAAATCGAATGAGCAAGAGCAGATTGACTTTAGTAGTGCCCTAGAACGCGCTAAAGCGATTGCTGCTCGACTGACGGCAGACCTAAAATCACGCGGTAGGGCGGATCTATCGACAGAAGGAAGTCCCGCATAAGTGGAAATTGACTGTTGGTATTGACTTGCTAGACACAACCCCAATTCGGTCAACGTCTCCAACCCACGGAACCAAGCGTGTCTATTCAGACGTAGAGGATTATCGGTCCTCTTCACCCGCGGATAGTTTCCGCAGCAATACCAAGAGAAGCAGGGCGGGGCCGCGACCACCTGAAAAGCGATTCATGGACTGCTTTTTTGTAGCGGATGGAGGATCAACTCATGGGACGTTTATCAACGGTGAGAGGTTGAGCCAGCCAAAGGTAAGGTTTGGATAACGACACGAATTTACATCCTCTCTAAATATATTTTGGGACTTTAGATGAGCAGCCAACCACATAGGTTACAACATGGCGATATGCTTGTAATCGGCTCAACGACTATAAAAGTGCACATACACGCTTCGTGGGGATGCGACGAATGCCGGGTGACATCGACAAATGTGATCAGTACCGAACCGAAATCAACACCGTCAAAGTCCACAGACAATAATGCGCCGCAAACTACCAAAGGGGACAAGACAAAAAAGGGCTCTCTTGAAGTATCTCGACGCGAAGAACTACGACGCCTAAAGCGTGAGGCACTGGGCGAGGACGACACCGTTACAAAACCACGCGGCAAAAAGAGGCAATACGTTGACCGTGCTGCCATGCGTCGAAAGATGCACGGTGTGGACGCAAGTGTCATGGAGTTCCGGCAGGAGACTCAGGAGGAATCCAGTACCCCTAGCTTTACGCCTTCTGTTCCAACGCCTACACACGCAACTCCTATCACAGCTGCGGATCCTACCAACATTGGGAGCCGGATGCTGCAGAAGATGGGCTGGACCGAAGGGCAGGGCTTGGGTGCTAGCGGGGGTGGAAGGGTAGATCCCGTGGCGGTTTCTATGCGGATGGGAAGACAAGGGTTAGGAATGGGGACACCTGAGGAGGATAATATTGGCGGAATGAGTGGAAGAAAGGAGACGTTGTATGAGGCAACGATGAGAAGGGCTAGAGAAAGATTCAATGAGATAAATGATGACTGATGTTTCATAGGGTGGTGCCATGACTCGGAGGAGCGCCAGTTTATGTGCTCATCCAGCGTCATTCATGTTCTTATAGATCAACCCCCAAAGTGATTTTAGTGATGACAAAGGTTCCCCAAAGTTGTCGTGTCTACATAAGCGTGCATTCCGGCACCTTGACTCGAAGTACGGTTCATCCCACATCGTTGCTTCTGATTACCAAAAATCGGCCCACTCGAAGCTCTCATTCAATGCCTGAGTTACGCAACCAGCGAACTCAACCACCTTTTCAAATAGCGCATAGCTGCACATAGCGGCAATCGCATAGGGCGATTCGATCTGGATTATGAAGGATGGCATTGCATCACTCAAATGTAAATGCATTTATAAACTGCCAGCATGTTAGGGTCGCCTCGAGGTAAGGACACCAAGATTACCTGACTTGCCTTTGGCATTTTCGCCATATGTATAGGCAAAAAGCTTTTGTGATTCACCCCTACCCACCAAGAGGTGGTCTCCAAGGTCAACACCCTCCCATATTCCGCTAGCCCACTTCATCTCCCCCCGATTGAAATATGGGGCGACGGCATCGCCAAAACTTTTCCATCGGGCGATGTTTACAGACACTCCCAGTTGGCCGCGTCCTGGTCGTCTAAAAACCTATTTGCTCATCTTCCATCTCATCACCAAAACAGTGGTAATCTTATAAACCAAAACTGGCCTATGAGAAGGTGTGAATAGACTAGATTATGTCAGGAAATGAGCTTGGCCAAGGTGACCATGGCGTGGAGGTGGGATGATATGTGGAAGGTTTTGAGAGAGTGTTTGAGGGCGAGGGTGAAGGTTGCAGTTTTGTAATGCTTTGTGATGGAGAATATGAGACAGGAGATGCGGCCTGACAAAGAGTGTTTAGTGTCAAACGGTGGATGAGCGAGGCTATTGAGTATCTTCGCTTCTATCGTAGGTCTCGTACTGAGAAATAGTTTCTCCACACGCAGCCATAATGCACTGCCCATTGATATGTACCCTCATCAGGAAGGTTACCCCTGAATTTTTTATAGCCCGGTTAGCTCAATCGGCAGAGCGTGAGGCTCTTAACCTCAAGGTTGCGGGTTCGACCCCCGCATCGGGCTGTTTAAGCAGCGCTGTCGTTTTTTCCTACAGTAGTTTTTGACCAAGAAACATATCGGCCTTTTTACCACGCGACTGGTAGTTGCAGTAGCTGTCAGCATTCAACAATAGCTCTAAGCACACGTCAAGTCTCCCTAAACACCTACATACACCATCAACATTATACCTACACCTCATCCTCATCCACAACCACCCCCCCACATGGGTGCACCCCGCCTATCGCTTCCCCGTCTTCGTCACAAGAAAAAGATCCAGATTCCGATGCTTGGAAACCATGTCGTCGCGCAACAATATGAATGTGATAGGCGTCTTCAAATGATAGCGAATCTCGGTCGCCACCATTTGGGATGACGGCGTCCTCATCTGGGAACTGTATAAAGGACCCCATGGCAGTCGAGATACCTTCTTGGAACTTTTCGCTGCCGCCCAGGACGGGGAATTGACCGTTCGGAACAAGGATTTTGTCGTCCCTTAATAAATATCCAATTTAGAATGTGCACGATGCTACAAGAAATGGAAAGGCACTCACCCATACGGTTTAGGCGCCTCCCGTTTAATCTGGACATGAAATGCAGCCGGAAGGTCGCTCAAATCGGGGCCATTCGGTTCAACCGAGACAAGAGACCGCGAAGCATCAAACACTTGAAAGGAAAACTGCGGGCCCATCCATACTGGAGGCCTCGGCGCTGTTTCGTGCGTAACAATTTCAATCTTTGATGGCCACTGTATGCGCGATGGTGGTGATGATTTTGCTGCTGTTGTTGTTGACGTTGGAGTCGTTGGAGTTTGGGTTGGGTTGGTTCGAGTGGGAGCAGGAGGACGAGAAGGAGATGTTTGAACGGAGCGTTTGACTTCGCCCCAATCCATTTCGCGCTTCACGTTCCATTCCATGACTTCAGAGACTTTAACGCGAATATGCTGCTTTTTACCTCCAAATCCCAACCCCGGGAACGCACTAAAGAGTCCTGACGGAGAGAAGCGGTCAAATGACGAGGGGCTAGCGCCTGTGCTGGATCGCTTAGGTGAGGGCAGGAGGGTTTGAGGGCTGGCTGGGGTGGGATCTTCGAGTAGGACGTCAACATGATGCATCATGAGGCTGCCGCGGTCGGTGGGGTGAAACGTGAGAAGGCGCTGACGGATTAGTCGGATCGCAGAGATCGAAGCTTCAGCTTGAGTGTGCGTCCAACTACCGCCACATGTCGTGCCAGCGGAACCGACGGGACTGCTCCTGTCGTGGGAGCGGCGGTCGTAAACAGCGGCGGTCGTATCTTTGAGAGCGTTCTTGTCGGGAAGGAAGGCGGCGATCAACGGGGCACGACCACTTCCGCAGGTGACGCTATCATTAGAAACCACACCTTCGGACCATGCTTCGCTTTTCGGAGACGCCTCACCGACCGGTTGACGCTTGATCCTTGCAACCGGGTACAAGCTGGCAATCCCGCCTTCAGCGGTCCCCGGTACCAATGTCTGAGTCTGCTTCGGTTCCGCGAAACCATTGATAATGTTCAGGCGTTCACCATTGAGACCATTCAAACTCTTTTCCGTCATAGACGCAGGGTTAATCCGATACACATGCGTCGTCCCACGCGCGGTCGTTACGCCAACCCACTTGGAGTCCACCGAAAACGCGACACTCTCGATCGTCGCCATTGTGTAACCCCGTTCGAGTTTGTATAAGCATCGAACGGCGGTTCGAGGTTTGCCCTTGCTGCTTCGACCTGGGACCTGCCATATATAAAAGGTGTTGGCTTGGCTGGAGGCTGTTATCACTAGAGTTTGGTTGGGATTGAAGGCGATCACAGAGACGGGATTTGTGTGCGGTTTCCAATGGGCTATGGAGGGGGGGTGCGGTTGTGGGCATGTTGTTGTCGATGTGTTTGAGGAGGGAGATGTCGGCGTAGGGAGGGGGCGGATCACGACCTTACAACACAATTCAGTTGAGATGTTCAACATGTCGTCTGACTCAGCAACAACACTCACCACTCCGCTAGGCAGCTCGACATATCTATCCAGTTTCCCATTCTCCTTCCCCTTCCCCCCCGACGCACCATTCACCTTGACCTCCTCCTCTGCGCGCAAGACAACTCCCTCTTTGGTGGCCGGCGAGAAGTAATTGCTCAAAGCCTGGTACCCATACTCTCCAATTACCTTGGCACCGACGACCAAATCTTTTGCTACTTTACCAGCAACCTTCCGGGCCAACCCCGCATCCGGGATACCGTCTGCGTCGTCGCTGTCGGGATCGGAGGGTATTTCATCGGTCGACGTTCCTTTGCGGCGTGAGGGCGGCGGGGGAGTAGATGTCGCGTAGATAATGTAGCGGGAGCCGATGTCATAGACTATTGCGTTATTTAGGGGGTTTGGGCGGGTGTCGGTGTAGACGCCGAGGAGATGGAGTGTTAGAGCGGAATAAATATGGATGGCGTGGGACGCGAGGGACTACACTAATGTGAGGAAAATTTCAAAAGTTACATGTAACACGGAAGCATGCGACTCACCACAGCAATGACCCTTGCATTACATTTCGCTTCTAGGGCCGTATCCACTCCAAACTTTACAGTCTGCACAACTGTCAGAGACCTCAACGAGTACAGCTGCAAGGCGCTCTGGGGTTTGCCACTTGAATCCTCGGAGACCAATTCAGTTCTGCAACGCGCCCTGATTCAGATGCTACAAGCCTGCACTTGAATTAGCAATGAAACGTACATGTACGCAATGAGAGGTCTAGCGTGCTCCAAGTAGTCCGTCGAGCCATCTCGTCGATACGGAGTCGGTAATGCCTACCAAACAACAGAAACACATGAACAACAATCCCGCTCAACACGCAGAAAGCGAGACGCTCACCTCCACCCACGTAACCCTCCGGAGCCCTTCCCTCACCGACACCACTTCCCTCACATTCTCCAGGTCCCCCAGCCCCCATACCTGAAAGCCCCTCCCGTAGCCCAGAAACAGGCACAACTGCCGCTTATTCTCCCAATCCACCCAACAAAATGCAGCAGAGAGGACCCGCTCAGATGGATCAAGGGGGTCAAACTCTGTGCTGGTGGACTTCTCAGAGAGGTTTTGGGAGACGTAGGACGAGATACCGTTTAGGTAGGATGCGATGCTCGATATGGCGGAAGGAGCTCTGTGAACATGTGTGAGAGATGATGATGTGGAGGATGTGCTTCACTAGCTACCTCAACGTTTTGGCCTGCGCTCTCACTCCCTGGGGGGTACTGGCAAACATGCCGGACACGCTACGCCAGCGCCGAGAATTTCGAAGGATGGAAAGTGGAAATGCCTTTTCCGTATATTATTTATTCAGCGGTGAATCAAAGCAACTTGTCCTGCTTGGGCGTTCAGCGTCAAGACTGCAAAGATAACGTCAAACAAAGATCGACCGCATGTGAGCATTCGCGATGAAATGCAATCGTCCCGCAGTGCCAAGCCCATCGCGCAGTACCTCAGCAACACATACCACAAGTACAAATCTTGACAAACACAAGAACCAACTCTCAAAAAGAATACACACACAAGGGGGTAACCGCTACCAGCAGTCACACTACACCGCTTTGACGGTGCGTCCGTTGGATGAAAGTCCAGAAACTTGGACAAAATAAACACACAAAATCACCAAAATCACAGCAGAAAAATCCTAATAAAAAAAACCAAGTTTGGAAAAGCCAGAACGCTGACGAGGTCGAGTAAAAAAGCAGTAAACTGTTCCCAAAGCCCTAGCAGATAGTGACCTCTCCAAGCGTCAAGCGGCGCGTTGCCCACGCGGAAGGTCACGTGTATATGTTATGTCATCACAAGGTCACCCGCCTCGTCGGCGTTTCCTACCTCGCCCCCGGTGCCCTCCACCACGTCCCGGTGAAGATAAATGACCCATAGATGCATCTACACTGGTCTGAACCTGCGCGTACGGATTCTGGAGCATGCCCAGTACGGATGACAGGAGATCGGAAAGGTTTACCTGAGGTTGCGCGAGAGAAGATGGGAAGGATATTGGGTAGGATGGGAAGGGAGGTGCGATAAAGGGCTGTGACTGGGGAAGGGGTTGATTGTATGTGGAGGGTGCCTGTTGGGATGGTGCATCCATTCCATCAGTAGAAGACCTTGAGTCTTCTGCGTCTTTCGGCCGCTTCCTCTCAAGTTCCTCCAGAGCCATCCGACACGCATCTGCCTTCGCATCCGCCTTTTTCGGAAAGGCCGTAGAAGTCCACTTCTGTCCTTCTCCCACATCGATCGTAACCGTACACACAAACCACGGTGCAGCATGCGCGGTACTCGGTGGAGGTACAGTGGAAAAATGCGCTTGGAACCGTGATTTCGTACGTTGGCAGTACTCGTGCAGAAGGATCGTTGAAGTTTTTGATGTAGATGGAGGGGGTGAAGAGTCAATCCCGAGGGCTTTGCATGCCATATGGGCGGCATCTTCTTTTGCATTGCCGCGTTTAGTGTGCGACGAGGCTGATGTGTAAGTCTTGCCGCCGATTTGGATGGTCGCTCTATGGGATCCGCGTCCGCCGGGTCCAACGTGGTAGGTCCACTCAACATGTAGGCGCTGCCGAGTGACGTAGGACATGAAACGGGGGAGCCATATGCGATGACCGGCCTGGGAGGCGGTAAAATCATCCAATAGCCCCATAACTTCTGACGGGTCCATCTCTTCATCAGGTTTCTCTGTTACTTCCCCCTCCTCCCTATCCTCATCAGGGTTTTCATTGTCTTCTGCAGTGAAAATCTCCTCAAGCCGACCCGAAAACCGTTCGGTCTTGGTCGCAGCCTCTCGATAGCAATGCATGAACAAACAAGCGAGTCTCGCGACATCTTGTGCAGCATCCAAAGGCGAAGTGAACAAATAGGCGGACTCAAACTGTTCCTGAGCAACTGTGAGGTGACATCGGAAAAGATGCTTGGATGTAGTGGGATCGGAAAAGGTGAGGAGCTTATAGGTTGGAGGTTGGGAGTTGGGAAACTGTTTTGCTACAAAGGTGGCAAGGCGATCGATGAATGTACTGGACTGTAAATCGGACTTTGAGGTTGTTGGGTCGAATGGGGAGGAGGAAATTGGGGGCCCCGTGGGCGTGTCAACGGCCATGGGTCCTGTGATCAGGTCTAGTTGGAAGTTCACAAGAGAGGTGGTGCTATCGTCTTGATCGTCTTCCATTTCACTCTCCGCATCTTCCTCCCCACTAGTCTCATCCTCCTCAGTACTTGTCTCACTCTCCTCATCGTCACTACTCGTATCTTCCTCCTCACTACTTGCCTCATTCTCCTCATCGTCACTACTCTCATCCTCCTCACTCGATATATCAGTAGCTTGAACCCCTACCATCGGATCGCTCTTCCCCGTGAACGTCTCAACAGCTTGTTTCAAAGCGGCCAAATCGTCTTCGATATCAGAGGAACTGAGATCTGCCAGTTCGTCTCGAGCGTCATTCATTGGAGAGGTTGTTTCATTGGGCTTTGTGGGATCGGTTGGTTGGTGTGAGAAAGTGAGTGGGTCATTGGATTGTGAATCAGACTTTTGAGTGAATTGGATCGGAGATGGAGGCTTTGGCGGATCACCCGTGTCGTTTTGGAAGGGAGGTGGTGACTCCGAAATGTCGCTCATGGCCATCATATCAGCATTGAGTTGTCCAGGCCTTGAAGGTTCAGGCTTCGTTGCGTCTTCCTCCTGAGCAGAAACAGTGGTTCGCCCCATGGACGGATTGAGAGGGCTGTCACCGTTCGTCGGCAGCTGTGTCTCGCTTGTTTCGCTCTTTAATCTCGATAACCGTCCATCGCCGTCCAATGCCTTCAAAGCATCCCGCCTAACCGTGTATACTCCGTCAGGAGCGTTCTTTTCCAAAACCTTTGCTAATACCATCATATTGACGACATTTTCTATATTCGCAATAGTACCCCAGTGACGTTCTTGTACATGGAACTCGTTTATGTCACTCAGGAGGAGCTCCCTTGCTATGCGCTCAAAATCACGGTTGAGCAGGATTTGGGCGGGTTGAGGGAGGATTTTAATGAAATGGGCTGGGAGGGATACAAATGGGTTTGGCATTGGGGATGTGGGGGCGGGCAAGAGGATTCTGCGTGATGGACATGTTGGGAGATGGTGGGTTGAAGGCGCGAGGACGATGAAGGTTGTTTGGAGAGGTGCGTGGGCATTCAGCAAGAGCATGTGGGTGGCGATGACCTAAACGAGTCTTATAAACCTTACAGTCTCATAAATGCCCGCCAGACCATTTCAAATACCTTATCAAGATCTTGTCCCTCGATACTCATCACGAAAACACGGTCCGGCCGACTCTCAACAAACGGGTTCTGCCAGGCACCTTCAACATAAATGGCCAATACCACGTCCTTCGGGACTAGATACGGCCTCAACCCAGTCAGGGCCTGTTGTCCTGCATTAACGTCTATAAAGTAGACTGAGTGGATGGGATGGGGTGAGGGGAATATCCCGAAGAAAGAAGTATAGGGCGGTGAGAGAATGGACGACGTTGGTAAAAGCGACCGCTGATCCATGAACAAACACGATGGGATATGAATGTACGTGTGTTAGATGGGAGATCAGGTGAGGCAGCGTGGTCGGACAGCGTCTTGGGTAAATTCCAGCACTAGTTACTTGGATGATTTGACCGAACAGGCTGCGTTCACCTTCCTCATGCAATCACTGTCGTCGTTCTGCATTTCTCACCCAGCGAGATCCCCAACCGACTGCTGTTGCCACGGCAACACGATGCTGTAATCTGATCGAGTTGCGGTCCATCGTCCGGCCTTTAATGACATATTTTTGACAAGAGTTGACAAATGGTAGGCGACGGAACTGAGGAAGCAGTGGGAATGGCGCTGGTAAGTATTGAGATGGTCCTGCTGTAGCGTGCATATACCCGACTTGAATGTTCTTTTAGGTCGTCATTTCGCTCAATGGCAACCATGGCCAGCCGACGGACTTTGACAATTTTACCAAAGGTCTCGAGAGCCAATTCCGTACCATGATATCCTCAAAGACACCTCAGTCTACCAACACTACCATTTACTCCCATCAAAACGCAGTCCGGCAAACAAAAACCATCTCCCGCACAGTTCCAGCTGGTCGGCATGTTTTGTTTACGTTGCAGTCAAGCACAAGCCGAGGATTCGGCACGCATGATGGGATTCCGCTTATGGCGAGGCGGGCGGCACTGGAAGTCGTAGAATGGTTCTGGGGAGAGATCGTACCCGTGCTGAGGGAGAAGGTAGAAGGGAATGACGACAATGTGTCAAAATGGATAGTTCATCTTTCGGTTGTTGGGCATAGTTTGGGGGGTCTAATCGCACGATACCTCATCAAGCTTTTACTGGAACCACCTTCTGTAGGGAGAAATAGATCCTCCGCTGCCACATCACTGCGTCCCGTGTTTGACGCCAGCGCGTGGATGACGTTGAAGCCACTGACGTTTATGACAGTGTGTTCTCCACATTTTGGGTCCCGCCGGAGTGCCAAGCCGGGGTCATGGACAGCCCCCGTCTTTCAGGGCATTGTGAAATTTTACCTGACTAATATTGCCGGGCAGACTGGGAAAGAGCTGTATTTGATTGATGGCACGTCGTCTTTGTCCGCCACGGAACCGTGGTCTGATGATTCCAGCGTTCCGTTACTGATTCGGATGGCTGACCCTCGCTCATCGTATATGGGTGCGCTCCGAGAGTTTCGTCCGATCCTTGTGGCAGCTGTGCGCAACGACATTCCCGTCGGTTATTGCTCTGCGGCGGTGACAAGCGTTAATCCGCATGCTGAACTGCTGAGCAAGGGCGGGGAAGTGGGGGCTGTTGTGGAAGAGACTGCAGGGAGAGAAGCGGGATTACGGGTCATGAGCTTCTCCGGGTTTCGACGGGAGGCAGTCTCCACGCCTGTGAACCGCAAAGTTGGGTTAATGAACAAAGAAGAAGATGATCCCGTGCGGCAGTTTTGGGTGGATCGGCTGTTTGGTGGTGGATCGATTCAAGACGATCCGATACTGCAGAGGATCCGGACCGACCAGGCAGTTGAGATTGTGGGACCGCGTGGCACGATGCACCACCACCGCGAGCCCTTTCACGACGCACCGTTGAGCAATGATCCGCCTTCGAATAATGGCTTCTTGTCGAATCTCTTTTCACCTCCTCCCCCGACAGCGCCTACAGACGCGTTTGTGCCGGATCACCACCACGACAATCTGATTCCAACGCGACTCTTGGCGCGTCTCCAAGAGACATTATGGAATGCACGACGAATCAACATTGATTTCGTACTGTCAAATCCCGTAAGCCGAGCAACAGTGCATGCACTTGCTGTTGGGAAAGCCGAAGGGGGAGTGTTGAATGTCGATGGACAGGTGGCAGCGCAACAGGCTGGATGGTTTTTGGCGCGTATTGTCCTATTGGATTATTTGTATGCCTGCGACGAGTGACATACAATACAGGCCTGCTTACAACGTATACGTACGGACAATGATCCAATGAGTAGACCTTGCAGACACGGACATGTGTGTTTGCCCGTATTGGTTTGATCCCTAGTAGAATCGTAATAATAGTTAAGCTTTCTATATTACAATCCATCCAGTTGCATACAAAGATGTATTGTGACACCCCATATGTATAGATATATCTTTTATATTCTACTTTCCTTGTATTGGATGATCGAAGAAACTCGACGGGAACTGTTCATTCGAATGAATGCACGTGTATAATGCATTGGAATGCATAACGTCCAAAATGGCAAATTCACATCACACTCCGTTACTGCTACTACTGTTCGGCTGCCACAACTCCGCCTCTCCTTCCTCCTCCTTCCGCTCGGCTTTCTCGGCTTGGCCTGCTTCTTTGCCTTGCATTTTGGTAACTTAAGAAGCTGGCTTGCGAGGTATGTGGTCTCATGCATAACTGTGCGTGTGTTCATCTTGTGTGTGGGGGAAAGAGGCAACCCCGCCCTGTCGGCACCTGCGGTGAGGGGTTTTGCCGATGAGCGGGGCTGCACACACCTCGAGCGGAGAGAGTCTACTCTCGCTTTGACATGTGCAGAGGGCAGAAGATATGGTCCAAATGCTCTAAGCTCACTTGGCATTTTCGCAAGCACACACATTCACACTATGCACAGTATCGTCGGGTGGCGCAACTCCAGACACATTTCTAATTGGGTTATCTACTTTTAAGAGTGACTTGCATCTGTTGCCATCGGGGCAACGTATCGATTGTTGTTTCTGTACATTGAGAGTAATGCGATCGGGTGGATCGGCCAAAAGACGGACATAAAATAGCGTTCGATTCGATCAACGACCCTTGTACGTACCTTGGTCATTTTTTGCTAATGTGTGTATGCGTTTGTGTACTGATAATTGCCTTACTATGACTGGCAAAAACGATTAGGACATCCATTTGCGCCGTATTCTAGTCCCATCACACAGACACGCACACACGTATATCATTTCGAGACCATGCAGTTGCCTACTTTTTCCAGTAGTGGAAGACGCTACTCCCACGGCTCGGCATTGATGGGCTCTTCTTTTTCGGAACTGGACGCTCGGCAAACCACCGATCCATCCATCTCCTCTCTCTCCCTGCGTGCAAAGAGACGAAAGAGCTGCGTGGGTTCCTTATCAAGCCCTGATGCCGGTGACGATGCACCTAAAAAGAGAAAGCAAGTCAAGAATGCGTGTGGTAAAGTAGTCACCCTTGTTGACCACTTCGGACAAGTGGATTACTAACTTGTCCTTAACAGTCAACTGCCAGAAGGCTTGCAAAAAATGCGAAATTGCACGGCCTTGTCCACGTTGTGTCCGATACGGACTTGAGGCAACTTGTCATGACTCGGTTCGCAAAGAGCGAAAAAAGGGAGTTTCAAGAGGTCCGTACAAGCGAAAAGATGAAAGAAGTGCAAGTCAGTCGCCCGAACCAGCCGAACTGTCCAACTCGTCCGGCCACACTATGCACGAGTTGCGCACCGCCAAGCGCGACTATTCAGAGGACGACCATACCTCGTCCAGTCCAGTCTCCTCACAAGAACCTAGCGAGGCGTCCACGTCCCGCCCCCCGAGCCCAGCGGGTCGCGACGTGACCACCAAGGATGACTCGAGTGAGCAAAAGTGGGACAAGCTAGCGATCTTGTCGGATCTCTGTACAGCGGTCTTGGAGCACTCTGCGTATCACGGCGGCGGATCACTGGCACATCTGGCAGACGTTTCGAGCCAGGAGAGTGCAAGGTTGTTGTTGGACGACCCGGCACGAGGGTACGTACAAAATGGATATTCCACCACATTTGGCGGCGCCATACGGCCAGACGAGATTATCAAGCAGGAAGAGGTTGAAGATCAGAGTCCTGTTCAAGCTGGACCTGTCCAGGCGGGACCTGCGTCCTGGTACGATGAAAACCCCATGCAAGTCGGCCCGGCCTTGACTCGCGGCTATCCCGTCATCACCACACCGTCTCGCCCTGCGTATACTCCCCTTCCCTCCCAACCTGTATATACCCAACTTTCCATCCATACCTCACAACATCAACAACAAGTCAACAACCACCCTCGTCGGGACTCTGGGTACTCCCACTCCCCCCCTCCCTCCAAGGAATCTTTTATTACTCTCCCACCCATTCGCGAGACTTTTCCAGAGCACATTATTAGTGATCGGATGATTATGGAACCGCGACCTGATGCTTCTTCTCCCTGTTATGGATGGGGCCGAGGTGTCACGATGGATGAGTTTACGTCTGTTTCTTTTGGTGTTTTGAGAAGGGTTTGAGAGTTGGGTTTTTTCAGATATTTTTTTGTACTTGGTGGATGGATGTATGTCACACGACTGTAGGTTTGTGTTTATCTCGATTGTTGGGATCTTTATCTTTTTCCTGGGTAGGATTTTCTTTTACCATAGCAATGAGATGACATTTGTGTGGGATCTTCTTTTGTCGTCAGCTTGATCACGACTCATAGCTACAGTGAATGGCCCACCCTCCCCAGCCGTCGACAGTTCTCCATCTGTGGCTCAAGCCACTCCAAGCCTTGCTTACTCAACCAGCGATCTGTCAATTATTGCCATGACAACAAAATGTATGCGTCACGTCCTGCATCGGAAAGTTGGACAATTCTCGTCAAAAAGAAATACAAAGCATTTTGGAATCCACTTTAAAGCCTTGTGGTTCCCAACTTGCTGGTGGGGTTTTGTGCGGGCTTATTTTTCCGGAATTTGCTGGTGGTGGTAGGTTTTGACGATGTCACGGATTTGGGGTGTGATCTTTACTCTGAGTTCAGACATTAGGTCATTTTGTTGGTGTGCCTACCATTTGTATTAACTTGTAAGTAGGACGTTTTTCTAAAAGGGGTTAGTTAACCTAGGGAATTTTGATGGGACAAAAAGGCAATGGGCTCATAATATGCCAGGGGATCTGACCAAAAGTTGGTTTTGAAGAAATCATGACGACCGAGACAACTCAACCACCGGACGCAAGCACTGTTGAGGAAGGTGTCGAGAAGGATGTGGCGGACGATGTGAATTGTGAGTTACGACACTTTACGCATATCAAAACCCCCGTTGACACCCGGCTCAGCAGTCGTGCAAGACCAAACCTTCAACCTTACCATCAAAATGCCACAGTCCCTGCCGCCTCTCAAATTTGTGGTGCATGCCCACACGAGCGTTCAAGAAATTCGACAGGTCATATTTGATGCTTCCGAAGCACAGGGGTACACGTGCTTTCATTTAATGTTTGATGAAAAGAAGCTGAGTGACGTGATCGAGTTGGGCGAGGTGGAAGGGTTTGGGGTGGAGAGTGTGTTAGAATTGGTTGAAGGTAAGGTTTTTATTTTGTTTTGCTTGTTGGTGTTTGATAAGTTGTTCATTCTGGATGCAGGAGAGTACACGGATCGTGAGGTCCGGGTTCATTTGACACGATTCAGGGAGACTTTGACAAACTTTGCGAGCTTTTTACCAAGTTTTGGAGTGGACCATGCTGCGTCCTTCTTAAGCTGTATTGAAGACAAGGAGGGTGGGTTGGAGCGTTATTATGCTAACATGAGAGCGACATGCTGAAGGATGTTAGCAGAAAATGGTCATGATGACAAGGGCAAGAGCAAAAACAAGCGAAACGGCAAGGACGCCAAACGCAACGGGGATGTCGCAAGGAGTGGACCTGGCCATCACGCGTTTGCAGATTACGATTTCGATCGCAAGGGCGCCACACTCTTAAATGATTTCATCCCACACGGCTTCAACACCCCGAACCGGATTGCATGCCTGAAGAGTCTGTCTGTCTCCCCATGGAATCCTCCCCCCTTCCAGCAGAAGTCTCGTGGGGATCTCCTCTATCTCCGTGCAGAGACCCTTGAAGGGGAGGTCCTACACCTCACCTGTTGTGCTTCTGGGTTCTACGTGAACGCAAGCACTGATAGCGAATTTCACCCCTTCCCACGGCAGCGCAAACCGTGCCACGAGCATAACGTCCATGCTACCCTCTCCAAAGCCAGTCAGCTCTTTGAAAAGAATTTCACAAAGCTTCAAGCCATGAACGCCAGGCGGAACCCTCTAGAGTACATTGTGACTGCATCCGGAGCGACACCATGGGCCGTCAAGACTCGGCCTCATAGTGCTGACCCGGGACGATCTCTGGATGCCCAGTTGACTGCCGCCGAACACGCCGATGCCTTCGGCGCGCGGGACTGGAACGAAGACTTTCAGAGCACACGAGATCTCCCTCGGTCTACACCACAGGAAAAGGTCTTGCGCGATCAAGCCATGTACCGTACCCATGCTGATTTCATTGAAGCCGCCGTTCGCGGTGCGGTTGCCGTCTTGAATGGCAGCGTCATGTCCCTCAACCCGCAAGAACCAGGTGCAACCCAAATGTACCTGCACAACAACATCTTCTTTTCCCAGGGGTACGACCAGCGTGAGGCGTTTGAGAAGCTGGGTGGGCCCGACGCTGCCCACGTGGCCGTCTCCAAAGATGTTGACGGTGTCCGACTACTTTCCAATCTGGAAATTGATGGGTTGCATACCCTTGGTACTGCTGTCATTGATTACATGGGACAACGTATCGTTGGACAGACGGTCATTCCCGGAATCCTGTCCAGGCGCGCCGTGGAGAGCGAGTCATTGGTAAAATATGGGTCTGTGGATCTGGGAAAAGAGATTTTCTCTGATGAGGGATTCCATGCTCTGACTGCCCAAGTCGCGAAGGCATTGCATTTGGCTGAACACGAGGTGATCGATGGAGAAGGCAAAGTTCACAAACTCTTCACATCCGTAGACACAAAGGTATGTTTTAGTTACGATCACAATTCCTCCCAGAGATTCACACGTATTTTAGGGCATTATAGGCACAGACGGTCGCCGCTACCTCCTCGATTTGTACCGCATCACACCGGTGGATATTGAATTCATTGAACAGGTCCGATCTGATGAGACGAATCCGTATCCCCACGAAATGACCCTCTTGCGACCGGAATTGATTGACTACTTTTATGAGACCCGATTGAGAGCTTTCTTGGAGGAACGGCAAAAGGAGGAGGAAGCCAAGAAGAGCAAGAACGGGGACGGAGATGAGAAGCAGGATGCCGAAGACGGAGATGCTGTGTTGGTCAATAAGGAAGGTACTGAAGAGGGGCACGAGGAGAAGGGCGAAGATGTGATAGGTAGGTGCAATATCCCCTGAATGTTTTATGGTTCCTTTGACTGAGCATCTTCAATTATCAGACCCCCCGAAATTTGAACTTGAATTCAACACGGATGTTTACACTCTCGTTCAACTTGCCGGTGAACAACAAGACCTCGAAAACCAACGCTCTCTCGCCCGGGAAGCTAACACCTTTTTGCGGGAAACCATGATACAGCGTTTGGTACGTCCGATCCCCACTACAACTGGAACCCAACCTTTAACACGCATTTTAGGTCGTTGAATGCATATACCAGAGCGTACCAATTGATGGCGAAGCCCTCACAAAGCGATTCCATCAACGCGGTGTCAATATGCGGTACTTGGGCAAAACAGTACAAGTCGCTGAGAGTACTGCGGCCAAGGTCCCGAGGTGTCCGCACGAGTATTTCACGGTAGGCTGTTGTGTTAGAGTATATACGGGTACAGATCTGATGATTTTCTGTTACAGGAGTTGTGTAAACAGGAAATGATCGCCCGAGCCGCCAAACATGTCTTGCGCGATTTACTCAAAGACACTCCTTTGTATTTGATGGGCGAGTGTGTTTCGCATTTCCTAAATTGCTTGTTTTGTGGTGAGGAGGGTGTTGTGCCTGTTACTGAAGGTGTTCATGGGCGGGTAAGGGTTTTGCAGCTTACAGGTCTTTTGTTAGGTTTATCTAAAACATCCTTTTGATCTAGATTACACCCAAAACCCTCTCCTACGCGGCACTGACACCGGCCGCACTGCACGAACGTATTCAGAAGGTGGTGGCCCAGCGGTTCCGGTTTGAAGGGATACCAAAAGATTTGATCTTGTCGAGACGTGTTCCGCTTTTACGGTCGATCTGCTTGAAGGTCGGGTTGCAAATTGAGGCAAGGGATTACGAGTGGGATGCAACACCCATTTTTGGGCCTTCGGATATTGTGAATCACTATCCGGTAGTCAAGCATGCTGAGCCTAGGGTAAGCATGTGGTACCTAGTGAGCATTTGCAAGTTGTTGATGTATGATTTATTTTCTAATAGGCAAGCTTTGCTGAAGAAGCCATGGAACACGCCCAAGTCAGCTTGGCCCAAGAACAACTCCCCATTGCCATCGACATTTACCAAGAAGCCGCCGCGGTTTACGAACAAGTCTACGGCCCCGTTCACCCCGATACAGGACGAGCCTACAGCGCACTCGCCATGGCGCACTACCAAACTCGCCAATTCGATCTCGCCCAACTGTTTCAACGCAAAGCCGTTGTCGTGTCGGAACGAACACAAGGTGTCGATGACCCCGATGTCCTGCAAAATTACATGAATCTGGCCTACTTTGAATTCATGGGCTCCCAAGACTCGACACGCGGCGCCCTCACACTAATGCGCCATGCACTTAGACTCTGGGAAAAACTCGGGCCCGGAGCCCGTACCCTTGAATCCGCCTCCACTGACGCCAATATTGCCGCTATGCTCCAACAACTCGGGCACATTTCCCTCTCGAACGCCTTTTACGAACGTGCCCGCGAGACACATGAAATCCTCCTAGGTAAAGACCACCATCTTACTGGCGCCTCCTATGATGCCCTTGTCAAGGGTTACGTGCTCGCATCCGATTTCCGCAAAGCACTGGGAGTCCAGAAACTTGCGTGGGAGTACCTTCGCAAACGCTTTGGAGAGACTGATGAACGTGTTGTGAGTGCTGAGACCGTCTTGCGCAACCTTACGGAAAGAGCTGTCAGCGATGTATGTATCCCCTTTCCTCGCCTACTTCCCCCTTTTTTGTTCCCCTACTAATGTCCACACGTACAGGCCAAGAAAGCAAAGCTCGCGTCCCACCCACAACGCAAACAGCAACCCACACCCCCACCACCATCTCAGGACACTACATCTATAGGATCAAAAGGATCCTTACCTATTGATGAGTTGTTAAAGTTTATTGGGGAGGGCGGCAAGAAACGAAGAGGAAAATAGATGGATGCTTGTCTTTACTACTAGAATATATGCCTTTCACACCGTGTGGACATTATTGACCGACATTTCATACTGCTACGCAGACCTATGTCTCATCTTTAAAAGTACGTTCATCATGACATAGTACAAACATGACTACCATTATGTGTTTGTTTATATTTGTCATTGTCATCGACTGTTACACGAACTCAATTGTTTGCAATTGGGTAAGCAGCTGTAGATGAGAAAGATGACAGAGATGAAAAGATCGTATTTGTACTAAAGAGCAAACGACGAAGAACTGCGCTAAGAACAGCTTTTATACGTAGAAAAGTACTAAACTGTTACATTCCAACACTCTCCCTGAGGCGATGAACCAGACAGGAAAGAAGGAAAGCTGTATGGCCTCTTTTATAATTACGGGTATTTGGTTGTTGCCATGGAAACGGCGGTCGTCCTGTGTTCTATGGTTTAAGGTGCATTTTACTAGTTAACACAGAAATGGGGGGGAGGGAGAGCCTTAGTAAGGGCATCCGCCACCATTTCTTTTGTCGATACATGTGAGTATGATATCTCCGTTTTCAACTTTATCGCGACTAAAGTGATGTCGAACGTCGATGTGTTTCGTTTGTTGGTAGTTGACTGGGTTTTTCCCGAGTGCAATGCATGGTTGATTATCTTCATAGATCGTCGTTGCTCGTTGTTCATATCCGAGTTCGTCTAGAAGGTTTCTTAACCAAATTGCTTCCCTTGTCGTATGCGCAAGTGCCATATACTCGGCTTCAGTTGACGAGAGGGCGACCGTTTGTTGTCGCTTACTAGACCAGCTACTGACTCCCATAAAGGAAGAAGACGTAGCCGGTAGTAGATTTGCGTGTATTGGGGTCTTGTCCCCAATTTGCGTTGCTGTAGCCTGTCAGTTGAATGCCGCGCATAAGAGCCGAGTGGAGCTTCATTTCAGTCGTTCCTTGGATGCACCGTAGTACTCGCTTGGCAGCACTAAAGTGCTGTTGAGATGGATCTGCAGCAAATTGTGATATGGTGCTGACGGCTACAGCAATGTCTGGGCGCGTACCGATCATCAAATACATCAGGCTGCCGATGATCCGACGAAAGATGGTCTGGTCTGCAGGCTTGTGGGCTGCGTCGTCGTTCTCCCCCACATCGGAGCGTTGGATTAGAACGGCGGCTGGGTCGAGAGGCGCCACGAGCGCTTTGCACGTTTGCATTCCGAATCGTTCTAAAATCTCGCGCGTGAAGTGACTTTGATCGACTGTAAGAAGGCGTTACTGTCGGTGGCGTATAATGCGTAGGAGATAGACCCGAACGACACTTGGACCTTAACCCCCCTTTCCTGCTGGCCGCAAAACCATTGGTTACCGTTGGGTCTTCAAGAAAAAGCTTAAATCGGACGGTACAATCGACCGCTACAAGGCCCGTCTTGTCGCCAAAGGATTCACGCAACGCTACGGGATCGACTACGAGGAAACGTACGCCCCAGTGGTCAAATTCGTCTCCATTCGCACCATTATTTCTATTGGCGCCGCGCTCGATCTTGAAATCTACCAAATGGATGTAAAAACGGCGTTTCTTAACGGCGATCTCGACGCGGATATATATATGTCCGTTCCCGAAGGCCTTACGAAAACGAAAGACGTTGTCTGTAAACTAATCGCACTCTCTACGGTCTAAAACAGTCGCCCCGCATGTGGAACAAAAAGATTGATGAATAGCTACACTCCATCGGCTTTTCTCGCCTTATTGCGGACCACGGACTGTACATTCGCCGCAAATCCAATCAGCTCGCGCTGATCGCCCTCTACGGGGATGATCTAATCCTGCTTACCGATTCGATCTCGTCCATGCTCGCCCTAAAGCACGATCTCTCGTTGCGATTCGCAATGACCGATTGTGGGGAACTGAGTTGGGTTAGGGTTAGGGTTAGGTGGGGTGTCACAATACATCTTTGTATGCAACTGGATGGATTGTAATATAGAAAGCTTAACTATTATTACGATTCTACTAGGGATCAAACCAATACGGGCAAACACACATGTCTGTGTCTGCAAGGTCTACTCATTGGAGCCTCGGCCTACGTAGCAACCACGTTTAGTACTTGTTAGTACTTTGGTTACAGCAACGTATAAAAGCTGTTCTTGGCAGCTCTACCGCTCTTGTTCTTTTAGTACAAATACGTATCGAAACTGGGATCCCAGATGCGTCCCAAGGGCTGGGTTAGTACTATACTAGCACCATATAGGACCCGGACTCATCTATTTGACCCAGTTGGTCCCAAGGCCTAGCCTTGCCCATTGGTTAAAATCAATGGCACAGTTTAATGTTAGGGGTATTGTGTGTAGTCACTCCAAAACTGCCAAAGTCCTATAGGAACTATACTTCTAGTCGTCTACATTATAAGTTGACTACACTACACCAGCGGCCGTTTACTTAGCACAACCTCGAGTCACAATGTCTAACCGCTACATCTTTTCATCTCTGCCAACTTTTCACGCATGATTGCCACCTCTACTGCAACAATTGGAAGCCCGGTTAGCTCAATCGGTAGAGCGTGAGGCTCTTAACCTCAAGGTTGCGGGTTCGACCCCCGCATCGGGCTTTTTTAGTTGCACCCCGCTCTTTTTCTCGTGAACAAGATTGAATGTTATCTCACTTAGTACTGGGCAGTAGATGTCCGCTAGGAAGTAGCGTGATGCTTAATTATTCGCTGATTTTATATTTTTAAGAAACAATAAATGTGCAAGTAATGCTACCCTAGTTACTGGCAAGTAGATATAGAGGTTGAGCATTTAGATACCTGCCGTATCTATGAACTTTGCACGGACACTACAACTAAGACCTGACCTGACCTAGCAGGAGCCCCCCCCACAAGCATCTCTAAGGTAAAAAATGGAAAGCAAATGTAAACAAACATACCTAAACAAAACAGAAAACAGCTGGTTCACGACCGGCTCCGCCCTCCCTCCTGCCCACATTCTCTACTCATCCTCCTCCTCAATCGTACTAAATGCCGCATTCAACCTCGATTGCACCACTAACGCACACTCCCTCCTTGCTTTGACATCCGCCATGCGCTGTGCAACCACTTTGTGGAATTGTTCCCTGATGGACGGAAATCCTTGCAACACTTGCTCGAGGTCCGTTCGGGAGAGGACCATGCAGAAGCAGTTTTCGACGGCGCGAACAGAGGCAGTGCGGGGTATGTCAAAAAAGACGCCTAGTTCGCCTATACAAATTGTCAGTGTGTGTGTTGTGGTTGGTAAAGATGTGTGAAAGGGAACTTACCAAAAAAGGATCCCTGTCCAATAGTGCTATACTGTCGTTTTCCATCACTCGAAACGACGTCTACCCTCCCTTTAGACAAAAAGTACATTTCCCTCCCCACATCCCTTTTCTGAATAATGTACTCTCCTTTCAAGAATATCGCCGGCGTCATTCTTAACTTGAGCAGTCGTTCAAATTCTGGTAGCTCGCGGGAAATGTTTTCGTTGGCTATCGTGATGTTTCCGTCACTGTTGCGGCGGGGTCGGGTCTGTGCGGGGGGTGCAGCGGGTTTAGAGGAAGGGTTGAATGTCACGCGATTGGATGAGCTCTCCTTTTCGGATCGAGTGGTTGGTTTGAGGATCCCGCGGGTGCTAGGAGTTTGAGCCGAATAAGACCCTGGTGTAGGGAGCGAGTTGCGACGAGTACGAACGGGTGCGGTGGATGGTGGTGTCGTTGTAGGAATATGTGGCAACGAGATTTCGCCAGTCCTCTGTCGATCGATGAATAAGCTCTCGCGACCTAGCGAGTCCGACCGCCGTCGACCTTGCACATTCGATGGAGCGGGTTGAGCACTGACTATTCGCCGATAGTCAGTCATGGTAGGCAACACGACACCAAATGCTACAAGTGTGGTCAATTCGTCAATCGTTGCGTTGCGCCGTTCACCTCCAATAACAATTTCGTGGGTCTCGGGTTCGGGTTCGGCTGTTAGGGTTGGCGTATTGAGCATGTTGGGTTGACCATCTACAATGGGTGCAGCACACGCCTTTGTGTCCTCTGTTACCTCCAGCGGGTCCGAACCACATGACCCCCTTGAGGGCTCAATCAATGGATCCATGGAACTTGTCCATACTTGTTTTCTGGGAGATGCTCCCTGGTCGACATGACAATCTGCTCCATATCGTGGAACGTCGCCGCTGGGTGCTAAGTGATCTGCTTTTAGTGTTCCCGATGACCCCCAGTTGGATGGCCCAGCGCCGTCGATGATGGGAACCTCGTCCACACAACCCATGCTTGAAGCACTCGACCCCCTCCGTGATGGGCGTAACGTGTCATGAAGCGATCCCTTGCGAGGGGTCGAGTCCTCGACCTTGGGTTCAACCGGCACATCCGAGACCGACCCCCTTCGAATGGATTTATGGCTTGAGAGCCGTCGCAGCTTTTCCTTGATGGATTTGCGTTGGACCGCTCCCACTTCCGCGTCTCCCATCGTTCGTCGCCGTCGAGCTGGCGGACTCGCTTCCTTCGCCGACCGCTTGGATAGTCGCTGTGTAAGCGTTTGTATCATTTCTTTGAGAACGTTGCGCTTAATGGACCCGTCTTTGTCGCCCTCTCTGGGCACACCGGACGTCACGGCCTCCATTTCCATGTTCTTTAACATTGCCCAAAATGAGAAGGAAAGAGCAGGGCCAAAGCAAAACACGCACACAGAGCTAGGGTAAATGCGGAAATGCAATGAATAGACTTTTTGACGCACACCAAAACGGTTGCTTTTGCGGAGTAAAGACGCTTTGGCAAACGGTTATTGTTCCCTCTGCAATAACAGTTCAAAAGGAGTTCATGAAATCGGCCAAAGAACGGGGATAACAATCAACTGACAATCATTCATGAAGCGACCAAAGAGTAGAATGATGGAAAAACATGAGCAAAAACTCGGGGTCTTTCCCGCCAAGGTTCCCTAATCCAAAAAAAACAGTTTACGTGGTTTTGTTTGCTGCTGTTTTTCAACCGTCTATCTGAGGATATAATTAACGGTAAAAATACGAACTTTTCTATTAATAACCTATTCTCGGGACACAGACTCAGCATGCACTGTGCTTTTTTTGTCACACACCCGATGCGGAAGAATTTAAGCGCAGATTTCCTGTCAAAACAACTAGACCGGTAGGTTGGTTGCTTACTGATAAACATGCCTGATGCCTGATTGGCAGGTGTTTATGTTGCTTATTGTTTATCTGTGGTGCATGGTCATTGACCACGTTGCTGAGACGAGGGTTGCTTGTAAAACCCTTAACCAGCCTGGGGTATTCCATTAGGAAAGGAGTCCATACCGATGCAAAGCGCAGTTCCAGAAAGTCCACCGAAAGCATTCCGCACGTTTTGTCAGCGTTCAACTTTACGCCGTTTCCGCCTGAACACCCGGCTGAGGATCGCGTTTTGCCGCCCTATTGCGCGGTGGTCGGAGATGCTTACGCTCCACGCGACGCCCGCGCCACGTCTGGTTTCGTACGTCACTGGCATTGAGGTACAGGGATGCCAGATCTCAAAAAGCTATGTCGGCGACGGATGCCAATTCCTGTACGATAGGAAAAGACACTAGCACAGATATATCGGAGCAGGTTGGATTGAGCACCCACGTTTTCTTAACCACAAGGCATTTCGAAACTCATATTTTGTTTTCCCAGAGTGTTTTAGTAAAGGTACGTTCCCACAAGTAAGATCGAAACCTGGCGTAACAGCCCCTCACCCTTGGCCTCTCCCTCTTCATTTCTGGATCCGATCTCATCATCTGGCACCTCGCAGCCAGCACCACCCCCCTCAATACCTGCCCCAATAACAAACGTACCGTCCAACGCACCGCAAACTCGTCTCTACGTCGGAAACCTGCCCCCAACCCTAACAGAGTACAATCTGATTACACTCTTTGCTCCTCATGGCAAGATCCGAAAAATAGATTATCTATGGCACAAGCATGGGCCGCGGAAGGGTGAGCCGAGGGGATACTGTTTTGTCGAGTATGAACGACGCGTGGATGCCGTCGGTGCTGTCGCGGCCATGAATGGGCGTGTGGTGGGAGGACGCAAGTTGACCGTCGGGTTTTCGGTTGACCATGGGCAGGATGGAAAGTTGCCGAGACCGGCGGATAGGTACAAGGATGTGCCGGAAGAGGTAAACTTGAAGCTACAGCCCAAAATCGTGCGCGCAAGGTAACAACGAATTTTCGTCACGTCCTTGCCCATTTACAACAATCTCAAGACACTCATGGCTTTTTGCGCACGTCTAGTACGTCAGCAAAAATATCTGCACTGGAACGAAAACTCCAGCAGTTGTCGCAGGAGGAAGAACGAATAGCCAGCGGAGTGGGAAAGGACAGAAAGCCGGCTGGACAGGGATCCGCACGCGGGTCCTCATTCAGAGGGTCTGCATCGTCAAATAGTAGACCTCAAGGAGGAGAGAGTTCTGGGTCTGGCGCTGGCGCGAGACGTTTCCGCCCTTATCGTAAATAGAGTTTGATTGGCTGCGTTACTCTCAGTCTTCATTGGAGTATTTCTCCAGCCCATCCAGAGCAATTAATCATATCTACCATCCCATTACATGTTCTATATCACCAAATCTATCCAAAAAAAGACAAAAAGGAAGGAGGGGCATCATTGATACTGACACTTGTCATGGACGTAGCTATCATTGCTAAAGGCAGGTTACTAGTTTAGATGACTACTTGAACACAGCTACTTCCACTTCCAAGTGAACATCCCGTCCTTTTGTGCGTCCTCGCATTTTCGCCCTCGTCCGGCAACCGGTGTTGTGCCAGGTGTTCGTAGTGCTATCGTACCCTTAACGTCAATAGGTGTATTGAATTCTTTCACTGAAGGAGTGTGCGTGCGACCAATCGAAGGGGTGGTACCCGGAGTGGGAGGCAGGGCATTGGTGGGTAGGCCGTCGTCGTGATCATACTGGATACCCGTCGGTGGGTGGAGGTGCGTCACATCCGTTGTGAAATGGAGAAAGAGTTCTGGAGAGTACTGGAAGGCGGATGAACTTGAAAGCAGCGATTCTGTAGAAGGAGTTGCGGCCTCGGTATATGGGCAGAAAGAAGAAGACGGAGATTCGTAAAGTTGGGAAGGGGATGGCGGTTTTGATTGGATGGCGTCGGTGGCTATCATGGCCGCAGCTGCAGCCAAAGCGGCTTTTTCTCGTTCTCTTGCGGCTGCAGCTATCACTCTGGTCACCGTCTCGGCTGTAGCTCTGGGTCGTCGTGGCTTCACTTTCGGAGGCGTTGCCCTCTGAGCCATTGGTCGGTTCTCTTTTCCAGGGAGCTGATCGTCAGCGTTTCGTCGTGACCGTCCCTTTGGAGCGTTTGTCTCGACACTCGCTGCGTTGGTCTCGGCAGGACTTAAAATGCGACTTGGGGGGCCTTGCATATCCACGGTAGACTTGCCCTTTGACTTGAGTGTAGGCGTAGATCGATGAGGGCTTTGCAGGTCGACGCTAGCCTTGTCCCTGGGTTTGGTGCCGGAGGTAGATCGGTGATGACTTTGCATGTCGACGCTAGTCTTGCCCTTTGACTTGGGCGCGGGCGTTGATCGATGTACCGTTCGCTTGGGCGTACTCCTACTTTCCCCTCCAACACTAGCCTTATCAATAGGTATGCTTCCCACCGTCGCCAACCCTAATCGCCTAGCCTCCGTTTCTTGCGCTTCCAGCACAAACTTGACAGCTTTTCGAACCAATTGCTCAGCACACCATTGCTCGACCACAGCCTGAAACCGGTCCATATCGACTGCCAGCGCGCTCGGCCCAGATCCTTGGTCAATGGTTTGCAAAAGACCATATTCAACGAGACTTGCGACCAAGATCTGTCCAAATTCCTTTAACACTTCAGCAACCGTTGGAAAGGGTATTTGTGTTGGATCTATTTCAAATGCCGTCACGACGGGAGTCGGTCGCGTACCTGCTGCCAGTGCACGCGCATGATCGCGCAACTTTCGGTTAGGACTAACCGTGGACATTTCCGATCTGATGATTGCGTCAACTTGCAAATTGTTACCCCCAACCCAACAAATCATTTCACCCTCTACAAGCTGCATATCAAGCTCACGCACAAACTCGTTCAATCGGTAATCCATATCCACGGGTCGCACGTAACCAGTTGCCATAGGCCCATCTTCAGTTCCCGTGGTAACTCCGACTGGATTGTCTTGCGCTCCAGCCCGAAGTCCGCTCAACTCAATCATTTTGCCCAATTTCCACGCCATAACATTCCACACCCCTTTCCGAAACCATTCCAGAATCTCTGATACGCTTCGTGTGCTTGCCGCGACAGCCGCGCTTGAGATCCAATTCACAGAGTCCCCGCTCTGTAGAGGGACCATCGTAAACTTTGGGCTGAAAATCCACGGTTGCTTCTCCACTGCCGTTGGAACAGGTATCTTTTGAATGAAATGATGTCATTGTCAACCATTATGAAGGGACGCCAAGAAAGATCGACAAGAAAACGCGTGGAACGCAAAAGGACATGCACCGACCTGATGCACATTGACTACATGCTCTTGCAATTCCCCTCGCTTAGTGAATTCCCGTCCACACACTGGCCATGAGCAGACATACATCATCCGCTCGAAGGAAAATGGTTTCCTGGCTTTGGCCCTCCCCCTCCCCTTCCCCTTTCCTTTCACGCTGACCGCCACGGGAACGTCTTCCTCCCAGGCGTCCTCCTCTCCTAGCCTCCCAATCGGATTGCCACTTGCAGCTGTAAAGAGGTAATCGCTCTCTCGTGCGCCGCCCGTCCATTGTGCCGGATCTTTACCGTTTTGGTGTCGTTCTAACCTTCCCTTTACTGCAAAGGCGGCGGGGCAGGTCATAACAAGTCGTCCTGATATCGCATCGCGTAGGAGTCCGAGTTCCACGTCCGTTTCCGGGTCCGGGAAGAATTGTGGTCTGCAGGGAGAGTTAGTGGGTCGGGGCGCTAACATGGGCAGAGTAGACTGAGAAGCCTGGGTGCATGTAAAAGTAGCTGAATGTGTTGTGTTTGGCTTCCATAATTTTGTAGTTGTGGCGTAGGCGGCAGCAGCTCGTGCTAGGCATCACAAAGGACGGAGTTTCATCAATCAAATGCCCACGTAACAACCTGCCCAATAGCGAACAGTTACCTTCAGCAATCACCTTCTGTTCTGTAACCTTCAAATGAGTTGTATGCCACCTGTAGAGTTCCACGTTTGTTGTCTTGAAGTCACAGACAAACTGCTTTCTTTGCCACCACATGCTCTCGCTCGTTTGAGATCCTTTCCGAAGCTTTCCTGGTCGTGACGTGTTGTGGCAAGCAGGTGTGGTGAGGCACTGGACTTCAAAAGGCCTCGAGTTCTGGGGTGACTGACACGGGCTGTGATTTTGCGGGGGTTGGTGGAGAGACGGGCCGTCCCCATATATACTTCTCAAGAATGGCGGAAGGTATAGTGCGTTCGCTGCAGCAAACGCAACGTGTCCTACGATGGAAGGGTCCCGAGGCTGCGATTGGGAAACAGTGGAATCATGATACGCTGCAGGATCCAAGCTTTCCGGAAGAATAGGTGCTTTTCCACGAGTGACCTCAGATATCACTATGTCCGCACTCTGTTCACCATCATCATCGGAAACATCGCCACGCTGGGTATCTGCAGCTACGGTGACTACGGGCATCTCGTCGCTTTGGCAATCGACGCGATGTGCTTCCGGATCTAGCCGGCCGACTTCTTCAACTTTGATACATGTTTTATTTGCTTCACCCATTGAAAGCTCCTTGGTGGCTTCAATGCCTTGAAAAGCGTCGGTACAGATCTCAACATCCAAATGCTCCGTCACAGTCGTTACGGGTGCTTTATCCTCCGATCGAAGTCGTTTAGCGGTCGGTTCCGCACATCCTTTCCGATCTTCAAGGCCAAGCTCGTCCAACATCATCAGGGGCCTTTTGCAAGGTACTGTCGAATGGAAAGCAGCCAAAATGCTCGGCGTTGCCCGGGACATGACGTGGTGTCAGCAAGGGGTGCCAAAGGTGACGGCCTGTGTTCGAAAGTTCAACCGTCGCCACGCGGGTAGATAATCGTTTATGTTCAATCAATCGTTTACTGTACTCTGTGATTTGCCCTGATGCACCGAGAAAGTGGGCAAATGGCGGCGGATGCTGTCTACAGCGCAAACAGAGAAAATGCCAGCCAAAATGACAAAAAACGGAAGTGGCCAAACGTATAGTTCGTAAAAAAGGCGAAGGGACTATAATGGCACAACCATATCTGGCTCTATTCTACAGTACTAAATCCGCATACTCAATGAAATTGACGAAAAAACGGCCCCGCGCTTCTTGAGGTGTGAGGGTGTGAAATTGCGCACTTTGCACTCTTCCCGCGATTCTGGCAATACAACGAGAAGCCAAGCACACTGATATCCCTGTTGATCCGCTACCACAAGCTACTGGCGCAATCCTAGGAAAGGAATGTGCTGAAAAAGAACTCCGCCGACAGCGTGATGGCAGTAGAAAACGTACGCGTTCGACAGTACAAAGACCATGTCCGATTTTTGCAATGTCCAATTTATAGCTGTGATTGGATAAGCAAGTTTGGATGGAAGACATTCCATCCTGTGAGGCGGGATGCTATAAACAAGTTTTTTTTGTTGTTCAGGAAACTGATGAGATCAAGATATACATAAAAAGTAATAAAGCCACCAAAAAGAAAACATGTCATGAAATGCAAAACCAGCTTCGATATGCACAAATAATTTTATCCCGTGCGCAAGGACATGATAGAAAATGACATCAAAGCTTCGAACTTGTTCAATATCGTCGGAAATCGAAGATGTTTTGAAGCTCGCTTACGGTTAACCAAATCCATTCCTGGAAAGAATTGAAATTTAATATACTGATCAGTTCATTTCAAGAAAAATGAATACACCCACGCTACCTCTTTGTTCCGTTTATATTCTTTGCGAACAAACCCAAATATCAGCCATAACCCGGTATACCCAGTCCACTGGAGCAGATCCACCCATGAAGCCCATCCATGAAGTTCCCCCGGCGGTTTGGGAAGTGCGGTGCCCAAAATTGGGGGCGCGGTTTCCCCGTTTGTTCCGTCCATGTATGTGGGATCTTCATGGGCTTCCAGCCACCACCAAGGTGGAACCACGCACATTCTTCCATGATAGCTCAGGTTACTGCGGCTATCCGTGTTACGTATGAGCGCATCCACGCCGCGACTCAAGACGCTGGGCTTTACGAGCCACACACTACCGAGCAACAACCCCAAGAACAGAAGGAATTTTGACGAACCCGCAGGCCCTTGGCGCCTGCGGTTCGTCCGTCTCCCAAGTCCAACGAACCCTTCCTCGTGCTCGTAGGGACCAGCAATGATCATGGTTGCCAATATCAAAACTGGGATGTGCTGAATGACGTCCATTGCTACACTGAAGCGGAAAAAAGTTGGAGAGTATGTGTGCGGTCCTGGATCGACGAGAGGTGGAGGGAACGAGACAGGTATTTCATTGGGTAAAGTATGTCCGGGCGGCATGCTAGGTGGGTTTCTAAAATGAATTACAAGAAAACAGTGAGGTCTCCTGTCCCTCACCAGTTGCAGACAATCCGATTGCATGCATCACTTACGTTGCCAGGTATATGGATAACAAGTTCATCAACCACAGAATAAGTGCTAGAAACCCCCAGCTAGCAAAAACCCTTCTCAGACATCCTGCGAGCCCACAACAACGGCTCCCCGAACCGCATCGCGCAGACCGCGACGTTGGCTCGTCATCGTCAAACCCGTCCGGGGTTTCATAGCCCTCCAAGAGCGCTTCTTCTTCATCTCTAATATTTTCGTTTGATGAATCTCTGGCGCGCCGAGCTTTGGCAGCATTTGCATTTGGTGAGCGGTCCCGCGATATGAACGATCCTGGCCGACTTCCTGATGGGCTCCGTGTTGGTGATAGGGATTGAGACGATACCGCGCCGTATGCAGGGAAGGAGGCGGGTCGCGATGACGAGGCTGACGATGATGGATGGTTTCCAGCTGCTGGGTTACGACTGCTTGTTGGGTGTTCAGATCGATCCTGGGTAATGGCTGAAGGGAAGGCAAAAGGTTAACCGCGTCCTTTCCATGCAGAAGGAATATACATGTATGACGTACAGCTGGATCGGTTCTTGCGTTGATAGTTGAGAGCCAAAGTGAAGGAAAACACAGAAAAACTGCGGAGGACAGCGGAGATAAACAATAACCAGGCATCAATGACTTGCGGTTCCACAGTGGCTTCCTTCCCTGATCCGCGATCGGGCTTTCGGGACATGTGTGGCAAATCCAAAGCATATCGTATAAAATCTATCACAAAACTATCCAGCCAATCATTCCATATGATCAGATTCTCGACAAGGGGAAGACTGACATTTACGAACAACCAACCTCACACCCAATACCAAGAAATATGCCGCCCACCATCCATTTCTGACCGATCGATCTCTGATGGTCCTATTGAAGACACGTGCCGAATCATACTTTGCTGCTGCGATGATTCCAAATGTGATACATGTCACGCCGATGGTCAGGAATGTTAGAGAAACTGTTGGACTATGAAGTGCCGGTGTGCCATAATTGGATCCAGGTTCAGTGGGTGGCAGGGAAGATGATAGATAAGGGCAATTTGGTAACGGTAGTCCCCCAAGTATGTCATGTCGCCGCTGGTCGGTTGTTATTGTGATAGACGAAGGAGGTTTCTCCGGCATGTTTCCGTCTGAACTAAAACTGAATACACAATATTTACAAGTGTAACCGCAGGCAAAGCTTTTCGAGTGCGGCCCTAAGTGGGCTGTTACGTACCTTAAGACCCCCAATTTCAGCCGGGTAAACGGTGTGCTTTTTGCTCCGAGTGTAAAAACAGAAAGGCTTTTGTTCCTCCGAACCTGTTTGTTTATGCGCTGTGGGGGTCAAATCGCATATCAATAAGAATGCGTCATAAGCGTTTGTCTCTGCAGTGTCCAGCGCCAATGGATTCCAGGGTCAAAATAAGGGTGATGGGAAGCATCGCAGTCCCAGGTGCCCAAAACCGTGCGGGTGGATGCTGACTCCACCGTGTTCACATGACCACGACCCCCTCCGCGGTCCAAAGGCTGACCGTCTGTTTGGCGCTTGGGTCAAGTGTTGAGGACCCAAGGATTGTCATCGCAATACTGCGTTTGCAAAAAGAAAAGGTGTCATTCCCTCGCAAACGAAATGACTATCGACAGAAGAATGCCGTCAAAGGTTCTGCTGTCCAAACCTCATCTTCCCGTGGAAACAATCCTTGCCGTCCTCTCCTACATTTCCCTTGCGGACCATTTGCCCTTCCTAATAGCTTCTCGCAGACTGCGAGCAGCCGCCTTGTCCTCTCTCGTAGAACGTCTTAGCAAACCATCAATGTCTCTCGACAAACTACCTCGCTTCAACATTCTATTTCCAACTGGGAACTGGGGGGCAATTTTGTACACAGAGTTTTGGTGTCTACCCGTAGGTTGTCCATCTCAATACGGTTATTCGGAAGATGGCGTCAATGAGGTTCTCACAACGCCAGTGTGGAGCTCTCACAAGCGAAAGTGGCGATTGGTGGCAGACAGAAAGCGGCCCACCATCATTCGTTTGCACAAGGACACTGGATGCGAAAGTCGTCTGCTCACCTTTTGGAATGGCGTCTCGCCTCATCCTGCAACTTACCCACAAAATGCGCCTTCATGCGGTGGATTTTTGACGATGCTACCATCTCATAGCTCCCAGATCATAGGGTTTAGCCGGGTCGTCACCACCTCCCCCGGTCAAAACAACTTTCATCGAGTCAAATGTGCCCGCTTCTCTGCTGTATCTGGTGGACGACATACTTTGACATCAGATGATGGATCGATCGAAATTGTTTTGCATGTTGAGCCATCTCCACAAGAACCCGGAAATCAATTGCTGATGTTTGTGACAGAAGTGTATGTGACAAGTGGAGTCCTCTTGAGTTCGACACCGGACTTGAACATAAATGCAAGGATAAATGAGAAGCGTACTGCGCAAGAGAACCTATTCACCGATGCAGGACACGCCCTGCTCCCCGATATAACAAAAACGCCGTACGACAAATCAGCTATTCAAATGGACCATGTAGGGTGGCACCCTTCTAAGATGGAAAGTAGCACCTGGTGGGCGCATGTATAGAGTGAGAGAGCCAGAAATGTGTGTAGGAGATTGATATAAGGGTAGACTCTGAGAAATGCATCTGCCTATCAAAGGCTGGGGTTGTAATGGATTTGGTGATGGCGTACATCTGTCTCCTTTATAGGCTTGATGAATATATCCGTTTGACGTTATAGCTGCAAGGTCAGATGGCCGATGCAAGTGAAAGGAATATATAAACCCAGACTTATTCCAACTGTTGATCAGTTTTAATACAAGCAGTCTGAACCTCCACAAACCCTCTTCCCACGCATGAGTCCTTCAGATATTATACTGCATCTCCAGTCACAGGGGTATCATTCAAATTGACCGCCTCCATCATGACGTCCTCGCTCCGGTTACTTTTCAACAATTCAATCTTATCCGAGTCCCTATTGTCGTCCTGATCCTTGCCCTTGCCTTTCATGCTGATAGCAGAAGGTTGGCGCGAAGCTCGCTTGGACGCTGCCCGTTGCGCCTCAATTTGGGCAAGAGTCTGAACACTGTGGTCGCTGAGCGTTGTAAAGTGGGGCCGAATGTACCTGTAGCGGTGATGCAAATGGTACATAATCAGATGTTGTACGACACATGTAGAGTCTGGTCATAAATACGTACTTGGCATCGAACTGGTAAAGCCAGGCAAACACAACATTCTTCTTCTGGGAGCCTTCCTCAATGGCCTGAGCCTCCTCATCGACTTCTGCACCTTCCGTCTCCACCATTCCATACCCTTGAACGGGAGTTCCCGCCTCCTTCTGAGCCTCACTTGGAGGCTTAACCGTGGTGGGATGTCCAGCATGGCCTTCCTCCGGTTCGCTCGGTACAAGACCAAGCCATCGAAGCATGTATGGGGTCAAACCGCCTAGAACCAGGACAGTCAACACCACCACCATGACAGTTGTGCCAAAGATTTGGCCCTTCACTGTCTCGTCAAATACAGGGTGTTCAAGGAACGTGACACCTAGAGCGAAGGCTACTGCACCACGGAGACCGGAAAACCAGATCAGAACTTGCTGGTTGAAAGGAACAGCATCTTCTTTGTTGCGTGCCAAGTTTCGGAACCCGAGGAAAATAAAGACGTGCGTTCGGGAGATGAGAATAGAGATCTGCAAATGCATAGGTGAGTGGTGATCTTTGCTCGATAAGCATAAACCAGATGCTATGCTTACACAGGCGAAAAGAACAAACATTGGGCTGTACGTAGTCTTGCCTCCAAAAGACAGGAGACCAAGTCCAAGATACAGGAAAATAAAGCACTCGCACATAAATCCAATCATTCGCAATGTGGACTACAACGATAAGAAAACAAATAGTTCTTCAGTACCAGGTTTGCGACCAAGATGAAAGCCAATTTGACTACCTTCAAAGAAGTCGCCGTAGTAGGAGCAAGATTGTTATAAGCATAATGCGCCATCGTAATTCCCGTAAAGAACACGCTGATGATCCCGGTCAAAGACAACAAATCCGCCAGGAGGTAACTCGAGTAAGCAAAAATGAGGACCATCGTCATCTCATATGTGCCAGCTTCTTTATCGTCTACTTTGACGTGCTTTGTGATCTTGGCCAAAGCTAATCCGAAAAAGATCCCCACGAGTGAACTTCCCAGGAAGACACCGGCACTCGCCAACACCGCCAAAATAAACGTTCCAACTCCAAGTCTCATGTGAGGGTCCGCCAGGCTTGTGAAGAAGCGGTACAGGATAATCGATACGGCATCGTTCAAGGCAGATTCACCAAAGATGATCATATACAGTCTTCGGTCCACGTTGGCCGGGAGAAGGGAAAGAACTGTTACCGGGTCCGTTGAGGAAATCAGCGATCCGAATACAAGTGACTCGATAAATGACCAGGGTGAGATAAGCTTGGAGAAAAAGTACATAAGGACGGATGTAACAAATGTGCTATACAGTGCTCCAAAGAATGCCAGGATGGTGATGGTAAGAATGTTTTGGAAGAAGGATACACGTTGAAGTGCGAAACCTCCCTATGAAAAGATCCGAGTAAGACGAATGCATGCAGCACACAAACGGCAGTTACTTGATACCTCAAAAATAATGGGAGGCAAAAGCACCATGTAAAAGAACTTGCTCGACAGCTGAATCGCCTTGTTCTGCTCATCATACGAGATTGCTGTCCATCCCATCGCGACAACCAGGCCTACAGAACACCAAGGTGGATTAACTTTATCACGCCTTTGGGAGACTTGGTCGAGCCACGACATCCAAAACAACTCACCCAGCAAGATATACACAGCCGTCTCTCCCAAATAGTGAAACTTTTTCTTATGAAGAAACAAGTTGATATTCATTGCCACGGCAATCAAGGACAGCATTAAAATAGCTCGAATAAAGAGCTGGTGCTGCTCTTCTTCCGCTGTTCCACTATGGCTAAATCCGCTAGGCTGGCCATCGGATTCAGGAGTGATTTCAACGTCGGCCATTGCAGATGCTTTGGGCTTCAAATGATCCTCGTTTAAATAAAAAAAGAAAAGGACGGCAATGGCAGGAAGAAAAGGGAGATCAGAAAATTGGCTGCTACTAATACTCCTGCTCCCTCGGTCTCTTGCTCGGATAAGCTGGCGGAGTCGTAAGCAACAAACAGATATTCCAAAAGACCAGGCAAAGGTCTGATCCAAGTCACGCTTCGCCCGACCAGAGCCCAGGTAATATATATCGAGACGCAAACCGGATATAGCTGGCCCGCTTTTACATCCAAAACCCAGAACACCTTATAGATAAAAACATCCACTTTTCGAACACTTTATGACCTCATGGCAAACCATGCACATCAAACCAATATTCGAGTGCATGGAACAACCATCGAAGGAAACATGCAAACTCCGGAATCTTCAATGGGGATCCGATTTACTCGCAAAATGCCCAACGATATTTTTGGTAACGCCCTGAAAATGCTGAGTGCCTTTTTTGTTCCCAGTTTTCATATTTAATTGCGTACTCTATAGAGCGTTCATTCGACAAAACGGTGTTTAGCAATTGTATTGGTCAGCTTCTTGTAGGTGCAAATGATGGAGTGAAGGCAGTGCTGAAATCCAAGTGGTTTGCACAGTTTACTACCACAATTTTGAACGGATTGCTACCCTTTTCAAATTCCCGGGAAACTTCTTCGCTGGTTAAAACTCCGTGGATACAGCAGGCGTATAAAATCAGCGATATTCAGACGACGAGAGGACACATGAGCACCAACTCCACCGCTTCGCCAGGTGGAGCGGCACCAGATGGAAAAGAGAGTGCAGGTCCGGGGGAGCTCGTCGGTCGATGGCGGATAGAAAGGACAATTGGACAAGGAACCTACGGGAAAGTCAGGTTAGGTGTCGATCCAGTAACGGGCGAAAAGGTAGCGTTTTTAGAGAGTTGCCTATCCAAGATTTCCAACGCGAAGCTAAGCGGATCTGCTTATATCTTTCCCTTTTTTTGTCAATCACCAGGTCGCTGTTAAAGTCATTGAGAAAGCTCAAGTTCAGTCTTCCAAGCAGATTGCTCGTCTCCAACGTGAGATTCGTTTCCTCCGCCTTCTTCACCACCCGCACATTGTCCAAGTATACGATGTAAACGAAACGGAGCTGTTCATTTATATTATTATGGAGTACGCTTCTGGAGGCGAACTGTTTGATTATATTGTTGCGCATAAGCGAGTGAAGGAGAAGGAAGCGAGAAGCTTTTTTAGGCAAGTCTTGAGTGCGGTAGATTATTGTCACAAGGTATGTATTTAAGGACGCACTCGGTATCCCTATTGCCAGTTTATTTGACCATTACCTGCTATCCAGAATGCGGTTATTCACCGGGACTTGAAGCCAGGTGGGGACATTCTCGAAAGATGATTTATTTAGTATTATCTAACCCGGTATTCAAATCATGCAAAATCCAAAATCACTCTCAGAAAACCTCTTGCTCGACGAAACCAAAACAATCAAGATCATCGATTTTGGGTTTGGAAACAACTTCACAATGGAAGGCCTTCTGGATACATTCTGCGGGTAGGTACACTGATTCTTTCTGCATTTGCAAAATGCCAGCTCATCATCATTCCGGTTCCGTCATATAGTTCTCCCTTTTATGCCGCCCCCGAAATGATTCTAGGGAAAAAGTACGAAGGTCCTGAAGTAGATATGTGGAGTTTGGGTAAGTCGGCATGATGAGCAGATTAGCAAAATATAGGAGATCCTGACGAGAATACGTTCATCACAAGGGGTTATTCTCTTTGCGCTACTCTGCGGACATCTTCCTTTTGACGATGATAATATGAAAGAGCTTTATCGAAAAATTGCGAGTGGGAGTTATACATGTCCGGACTATTTGATGCCGAGTAGGTTACGCTAGCTACGCAGAATTGAAGAAAAAAAAACCTGGGAAACTCTAACAAAATTACTCTGCTAGGCGCCCGGCATCTCATCAGCCGTCTTATCACTGTCGATCCCAAAAAGCGCGCAACCCTCGACGAAGTGCTTGTCCATCCATGGGTAAACGAAGGCTACGACTGCCCACCTCCAAACTACCTCCCAGAACGTCCGAAAATATCCGATCCTACCACGCTCTCAAGAGAGATTCTACAAAGGCTTTTTGTCTTTGGATATACTATGGACGATGTAACAAAAGCTTTTGGTCCCGAAGCTGATCAGTCGAAACCAAGTCCAGTCCGTGCTACCTACTTTCTTTTGAAAGAAATGCTGGCACGGGAAGAATCCAAATTGAGGGCTGATAGACGCAAGAGTACACCTACTGTGCGTAGGCTATCCGCAAGCACCCCAAACATTGCAGTACCACCGCCTGGGGCGGCCGTATACGCGGAGAAGGCGAGTCAGGAGGAGGAACCAAAAGTACCTCTAGCGGTGTCCATCAAGGGAGCAACACCAGCGTCCCGTAAAGAGCATTTCGCGTCGTTACAGGCTCTTTCGACCATTCTCAAAGACCGACGAGCGTCCACTCCAGATGCATACAATAGACGGTCTCTCCCCTTATCTAATATGCCAGAGATACCAAGCGAATCCAATTCACCTACATCCCCGACGAGACCTCTCTCCCTCCAACCCCCACCGACCGCCAAAACCCGGCCAACAACCGCCCACGGCAGAGCTTTACCGCCAGGCTCCACACCTCCAGCGATTCCACTACCGCCCACACCATCCACCCAAGATGACGCGCAAAAGGATTGGACAAGACGTTTCTCGTCGCCGCAGACACCGGCTCAGACCCCGTCATCTGCTTCAACGCGTAGAGGATCGGCAGCTGCCTCATCAGCCGTGTCAACCACCACCCGCTTTCGAACAGACCTGCGCGCCGTATCGGGGTGGTTCTTTAACGTCTCAACGACATCATCGAAAAAGCCGTTGGAAATCCTCGATCAGGTGCAAAATGTTCTTGAAGACGCACGCATTGCTTATAGTGTCGAAGCACCCCCTGAAGAATCGAATCCCGAGGCACCCATTACCCTCCTCTGCGAACTAGACACGTCGAACCTGACGGCGCAAGAAAGAGAAAAAGAGGAAGATGAGCGTCCCCCCTCTCCAGCCAGTCCAGAAAAGAAACATTTGCAGACTCACACCATCTCGTTTCAAATTACCATTTATAAACTTCCACGGATGAATCTGTCTGGGCTGCATTTCAAAAGACTCCACGGCGGTGTATGGAGTTACAAAAAAGTGTGCAACCGGTTATTGGGACAGATGAGTTTGTAGCTTGAGTAAGGGGTAAACCTGTGAAGGGATTCATGGGTCGTGCGTGCTTTCCTGTATATAGTTCCTTTGGGAATTGGTTTTCAACCAGACATTATTCGCACGGTTTTGGTTTACTGTTCAACTTTTTCGATCGTGCTAATAATATAAATCTTTGCCTTGACTTCCAAAAACGCATTTCAACTTGGTAAACTGCATTGCCGCATTTATTCGCCAATCAAAATATTAAATATGCAGGCCTACAAACCGAATATCACACATTCTTCTTTCCCTCTACTTCAGTCGCATCCACATTGACGCCATACAACTCCAAAACCCTCGCCTCCACACCCTTGAGCGCCCACTCGTGTTGAGACAGTTCCAGAAACTCTTTCTCGCTCTTGAACATGTTCGCCACTTCTCCGGGCTGCTGCATAGGTTGTTGAGCACCCATCCCAGGCATGCCCATCATTTGCATCTGGTTCATGTCTTGCAGGCCGCCCGCGGCTAAACGTTAAAATGTTTAAATTAGCGAACACAAGTAACAGGTATCTCATCAAGAAAATTAAAGACAAACCATTGTCTTCCCCGAGAATCAACGTAAATATGCTACGCAATCCGAACAAGTTTAGAAAGTACCACGATAAACTCGACACCCATGTCACGTCCATGTCTGCCGTCTCAATGCCGCGTTGCAGCATCGCCTTGAACCGAAGCGTAAGGGGGAACGGAAGCTTGACTGCATTAGAGGAAAAACGATCAGTCGTCGATCACTCGATGTCACCAGTACAAGATCCCGCTAATACACAAAAAACACCTACTCAAGACAAACCCGGAAAAGAAAAAAGTAATCCAACTCATAATAAGAGTCTGCGGGACAATCATGGCCATGTTCTTCTTCATCATATCCATCATCGCTTCCATGCCCGCTGGATCCGTCATAGGGTTCGCAGGACCCGAATTGGCCGCCTGCGGGTTCTTGAGGTACGACCCAGCTTCAAAGGCAGACGCAAGATATGTTCTTCGGCAGGCAAAGGCGGGGAAGTGAAGAATGAAGCCCGCTGGGCTGCGGAGTGTTCGGGCGCGCAAGAGTGCCGCACTATATTCCATTTTTTGTTTAACATTGGACAAATCTTTGGTTAGGTTGAAGAATAACAACAACCAACCTCTCTCTCATCCCCTTCAGGTTTCCCTTTGGCGTCGAATTCAGCAGTTGTGTTGCATGATGTCTTAGCACCCCAACAAGGACCATAACCAACATGATCGGTATAAGAACCCAATCTCGAATGGCCGGGTCGAGAAAGATTTGCTGTCTAAACAATCGTAAAATTCTCATTAAGCTACAGAAGAGGTGAACGCTTGACTGACGAGTTTACTCACGCATCTTGACCCATGCTTTCGGGCGGCTATCTGCTCCTTTGTAGATGGCCGGGATTAAACCTTTACGCGACTCAACGGTCGCAAGTCAACACCCAACTGGTTGTTGGCATAGCAACCGAATGCCCTGAACCATCATTTCGCCTTGTTAGTAAAATGCCTTCAATGCTGCCTGTATCGTAAAATACAAGAAAACCAAGCATGCATTATCACATTTAGAAAATCAAAACATCATAAGAGTGTCAAATTGCATCTATGTCTAATAAAAATCCTCAGCGACTTCCCATAGTCTCAATGGTGCTGACTTGTTGGACAAGAAAGCCCAACAAATCGACCTTTGTCACAACATGCCGTACCGACAGATACCCCTTAGAAGCTTCAGTAACAACAGCGGCAGAATGAGCCTCAAAGAACTTTGAAAGCTTTTCAAGTGGCGTGTCGATGGTGATTTCTGTAAACTTTTTGTTCTTGTCAAATCGGAATATGGCGCGGTCAATCGTGTCGTCCAATCCTGCCCGACCGCTAGCCACCTTGGCGAGCAAATTTCCTAGGGTGACGAGCCCTACAAGGCGCGTAGAGGTGGACGATGTCACAGGGAGCTGGTCAAAGCCGCGGGATTGCATAATTTCGGCAGCTTCCCTGCAAGTAATGTTCTCGGGGACTGTAACAGCAACAGGCAATTGAAGGTCCTTTATGGTAGCTCCACCCCATTGTGATACACGGTCGGCTTCAATCTTTTCAGTCTGAGCGTCAATGAATCCGTTGGACTTCATCCAATCTTCGTTGAGGTGCTTGCTCATGTAGTTTCGGATGGAATCAGCCAGAAGAACAACGCAGCGTTGGCCGGGTTTGAGGGATTTGGCTGCCTTGATCGCACCCACAACCGCAGCCCCAGATGATCCTCCACAAAGAAGACCTTCCTCGCGAATGAGTCGCCGGGCCATGAGGAAGGACTCTTTGTCATCGGTTTTGATCCACTCGTCAACATATTGTCTGTCCAGAACCTCGGGAATAAAGTCGTACCCAATACCCTCGACTTGGTATGAATGAATGCCTTCGTTGTTCAAGATCTCGGGCTGGGCAAGAATCGATCCGTTGGGATCAATTCCCACCACCTTCACGTTGGGGTACTTTTCCTTGAGCTTCTTGGCCACACCAGCAATCGTTCCACCGGTTCCAGCGCTCGCGACAAACATGTCAATCTTTCCTTCACACTGTGCAATGATCTCTTCTGCTGTTCCATCATAGTGCGCCATCGGATTGTTCACATTTGAATATTGGTCTGGAATGAGTGATTCTTTGATTTCAGTGTTGAGCCGCTTTGCAACCCCTATATGTGAGTCCGGAGCGTCCCATGCGGCTTCCGTGGGTGTTCGAATAATTTCCGCCCCCAGCGCCTTTAGGACATCAACCTTTTCTTGGGACATTTTCTCTGGAAGGGTGATAATGGCACGGTATCCTTTGACGGCAGCGGCAAGGGCAAGACCAATGCCAGTATTGCCGGAAGTTGGCTCGATGAGAGTATAGCCAGGCTAAAGAAGTGGTGGGCGTAAGCTAGGGCATATGGGGTACATTGGACAAAAGCTTTGTACCTTCAGGGTGCCATCCTTTTCCGCCGCTTCAACCATACGCTTTGCAATTCGGTCCTTTACGGAACCACCGGCGTTGAAGAACTCGCACTTTGCAACTGGAGTTGAAAAAGGGTCAGAATGTGTTTCCAGTAGACGTGCAAATACGATAAATGTACCTAGTTCGCACTCGAGTCCACCATCCTTTGATACTCTGTTCAAACGAACCATTGGCGTTCCGCCAATATGCTCGAGGATATTGTCAAGGATCCTGCAACGGTCAAAGGTGGTGGCGCTCATCATGTCGAGTAATGGAGTGGGAGAAATGGTGAGCTCTACAGTGTGGGGTCAAACTTGCGTATTTTTTAAAAGTCGTGGCGTCTCCCCAAAAGTTTGCGACGTGGGTTTGTAAATGATTCCCCCAGAGCCCAGTCACGCCAGCAGTTTTGGGGCAGAATGGACACTGACACCCTTCAACCAGCGACGGCTGGTACCAATCCATCGTCGTCAGTGGGAATTATGACTGCCCCAGCGAAACGTAAGGTCAAAATCCCGCCCATAACGGCTCCTCCCTCAACCCACTCTGAGATCAACACCTATGACTGGCGCTATGAGCCCGACATTTCCTTTGACGACAATTACATTGACCTGGCCTGTCTCGTTGCACGAAACAGTCTTTCGCAAAAGGGACATATGGGCGCCGTTCTCATCCGCCCTCCCTCCACAGTGAACGCAGCATCTAATATCCTCATGTTGGCAACAAACGTCCCAGTCTATCCACCGCCACCATTAAAGAATATGAAAGCGAGCGCGGAAATCCACGCCGAGGCCAACGCAGTCTCATCGTGCACTCGACAGGGGATCAAGGCAAGCGGAGCATGGGCCTACATAACATTTCCACCTTGCAAAGAATGCTTTATGCTGCTTGTATACGCAGGGATCAAACGTATTGTATTTAGACGCAAAGTGGTCACGGAGGGGATGTGGGATGTTGCCAAGGCGTGGGGTGTCGAGCTAGTAGAGCGTCGAGATATGCAACAAGATGCCAATGGAGCTGAAAGGTGTCGAGAGTGGGTTCGGATGTGGGAGGAGAAGCGTGGCGAGCCAGACGATATAGATGCAGCAGCCTCCATCCCCTCCAAGCGAAAACTTGATGTTGACAATAGTCAGACGATACCAATAAATGTTACAAATGGTGCAGCCTGAGATATCTTTTTGGAGTCCCCCCCAAACGTCGAGAATATTTACCCCTTGAAATTCCAGTAGCCCGGTTTGCTCAATCGGTAGAGCGTGAGGCTCTTAACCTCAAGGTTGCGGGTTCGACCCCCGCATCGGGCTCTGGATGGATTTCTGCGTCAAATACCTTTTTTGCAACTGCAGCCCGTTGTTGATGACGGCAAAACAGTTTTTTATTCTTCTAATCTCTCATCTTTGGACTTGCGTTAAGAGTCAACTGACGGTTGTGGATCTTTTGCCACGTTGCAAAACGATTTCAAAGTAGAGATGGAACGCATCGTGCTAAACTAAAATGTTTTAACACATGGCGAAATCATTTCATAAAACTGTTCGTCGAGAGCAGGACTTCTTCGCAGTTTAAATCCTCCCCATTGCCCTCCCATTCCAAAACCTTGCAATGCTCCTCTTGTCTATAATGAAACGAGTCACTTGCAAAATCACCCGGAATCTCCCGTTATTTCAAGCCAATCCCCACGCGTTCTGAAAGAGATTTAAGAAAAACAAAAAGCTGTCAAAAAAAACTGCAAAAAGTAAGCGGCTGGACAATTCTGCCTCCCAGGTGCAAGCCTTATTCCACACGCCATCGTCGTCGTCGTCGTCGTCGTTTCACTTTTATTGTAAAAACTACGGGGCACTTGATCACAACAACACCGTTTGTTGATCGGCAAAAACACCTACGCAGTCCCCTTTTTCTGTAAAGCCCCTGCAAGACGCGCTTGCGTAAAAAGAGCTCTTGTTCGCCTTCTCTCGCTCTTTATCGAATTCCTCAAATGCATCGAGTCTTTCAAGGACTACGGCCCATCTTTGGCGTAGGGCACTTTAATCCCACTGCTGATGGAGTGTCAAAGGCAAGTCTCTGAACAATTGAAGGAGTTGCAAAAGGGGCAGCGATCCCACGCGCGTGATATGGGGGAAACAGTTCCTGGATGATTTGGATATTTTTCAACAAAGGAAACCCCGGGGGTTTTGTTGAAAGGGCAGGTTGGAAATGGTTTTAGGATAATCAACGAGGTCAAAACTCGTTGGGCATTCAGTGACGAAAACATTTTCTGACCGGCATGATTGCCACTCTCCTCCAGGCTGCGGCATTCTTGGGCGGACTGGGCGGGAACTCGGACGAACCCATTCACGACCCATTCCTAGGAACAGATATCCAGACTGTCAATCCTCCTCGCCTGCACGCTTCCCAACAACCACCACAACAACAAGCACCACACCAGCATTTATACCAGTCACATTTAGCTCCATGCAGTCCGTTGGAATCAAGTGCTCCTTTGGTGGCCCCGTCCGCCGAGGCCGTCACAGTTCAACCAGGACTCATGGACACGCTCCCCACTGTCTCTTTCCTACAACCACCCGCACGCGCACACCCGCCAACACCGATATCCACACTATTAGCTTTCAGGAAGCAGATAAAGAATGACACGGCCGTAGAAGAGAATCTCTTGGATCCTGTCGCTGTGGTGGATTTTGCCCAGGAATTGACAGTGCCTGGTGTGGAAGGATTGGATAGCATGTCGCAGATGGCTTCCATAGATTTTGAGGTACTTGTGTCAGATTTTGTTCGCGCTGCAAATCACTTTTATTGCCGGCGTAGCGTATTTCCCACCAGGGCGACCTATTGACTTTTTGTCCGTGTCTTACTATAGGATATTCTTCAGGCTTGGCACAATGAAGAAGCGTCGCGGTTCCCACGGTCACAACCTTCGACGTCGCTCGCAAATGCGGAATGGGATCACGGATTAACAGAAGGATCCATTATTATACCCACAACCATACCACCACTCGCTAGCAAGGATGTCCGACCGCTAACCCCGCGCGAGTCGCATCACAGTCGGGGCAAAGGATATGTTCACAAGGCGTGCGTCAACTGCAAAGTGTCACATGTGGCGTGCGATGTTGGGAGACCTTGTCAGGTGCGTTTTATGAATGGAGTGATGATGGACAAGAGCAACCATCTTATTCAGGGATATCTGTACAGCGATGTGTCAGATCGGGGAAATCAGACTCTTGCATTGACGCTGAACGCAAGCGAAGAGGACGACCCACCAATGCACTCAAGCGCGTTAATTTATCTGATGGAACGGATTATGACGATGGGATGGACGATGTATCCGAGACGGGGTCTGCGTCTCCCATCCGTAAGCGAGCCAAAAGAAATAGTTTGTCCCTGACGGATTCCCCGAGGTTGGATGCCACCCTTCAGCATCCACCAATTTCGACATATCCATACCCAGGACTAGGTTTACCGCTCCTGTCAAATGCGTTGACCGCTGAGATTGGAACGCAGTTGATGCGCTTGCAGGCGAATATGATGGGGACGGACGGAGCGCTGTCCGACGACGTTGTACAGGCCGTGACAGCCTTGTCGATGCTTTTGCCGGGAAACAGTAGCTTTATGGGTATGTGTTGTTTTTATTCACATCAATATATTAGTCAAATGTTGATCCAGTGTCCACAACAGGAGACGGTGCGACAACTCTGCAAGCAACCGACATGTCCGCCGTTTCTCCAGACCAAAACGCCACGGCCGCTGCTGTCGCTGCTGCTGCTGCCGCCTTGGTTGCTGGGTTCAATGAAAGCGCCATGCAGCAGAGTGCGGACACAATCATCACACAGGACAATGAAGCACAGATGATGGATATTGGGAAAGGTGGGTATATGGCGCATTGTCTCCTCGGTAGCACACGTTCCAACTGTTTTTTTAGCAACAGGAGACGACAGTCTGATGGGATCACCACCACAGAGCATGCAACAACAAGTGACGGCTTAAACATTACAACAACACCAAGAACAGCACGGTGGGACAATGATATAAAAGACTGACCCGTCGCAGGAATCGCATAGTGCAGTGACAATGTCAGTGAAATGACACCACAAAGAATTCCGAGAAATCATGACGAGTGCAGTATATATATTCGAGAATGAAACTATTTTATTTCTGTACAAGAGATTTGTAGAACGCTTAATCAAGGGCCCAATCCAAACTTGAGCACTCCACCGGCCGTTAAAGCGTCAGCTACTGCCTGCTTTTCTTTTTCAGCTTTTGTTGCAGAGGGCTTGTCGTCCCGACTGGCATTAAGGGGATCAGTGTGGGAGGGTTTGGATGTTGTTGACGTGCTGGCTTCTTGACCAGTTTGTTGCTTGTTTTGACCTGACGCTGTAGCATCGTTAATACTCGAGTCTCAGCATTGTGCAAGTAGATGCAATCCTTACCTGATGTATTCGCCTTGTCCATGTTTTTTGCCTATCAAAAGATGTCAAAAATCCGATTTCCCTTTATATTTGTCACGGCGGCCGCTGACATAATGCATGACATCATGTCAGGAGGTGTGACCGGTTGGGGGACCACGGACGGAGGTGCTGGAAGAAGGGGATTGGGGGGATGTGTCCTTTTAAATTTTTTTTTTACATTTTTGGGACTAGTTGACATTTTTGGTTTGAACATTGTGCATCGGGCACGAGAAGAACATGAATGATATAGGTTTTTTTTTTCGGAGGTGCGAGTTTGCTAGCGATGGATGATCATCATAAGAACTTGGTATTTGTGGTTATGGTGGCGGTTGGGCTGGCCGCTGGTTCCCAAGTTCAACAGTAATTGACAGCAGCAAACAGAGCAACAGCAGTAGGAAACGGCGAGTGTGCATTTATAAAATCTCAAAAGATGCCCGCCGTGAACGGGTTGTCGCAATCGATGATGGGTCAACATGGCGCTCAGCCCTCCAATCCCCGGGCAGGGTGGGAGGGGGGAGGGAGGGGGGGGGGGGGGGGGGACAACAAAAAGCGCTTGGCGATGATCGGCCTTCTGCTTTTCCGCTACTACCGACTTTTTGTGCGCGGCCATCGATGTACGTGTTTAACTTTACCAGCTACACTTTGCAAGTCAGCAACGTTTGTCAGCATTGCAAGATAGCCAAAGTCTTGCTGTTTTTATAATGTTGTTGTAAACCCATTTGACGGTTGATAAGAGTTTACGACGGAGACGGAAGCAGCAAAATGCACAGGAGTGCAAGTGTTCCTTTTGCGGAGCGCCTTTGGGGGGGGGGGGGGGGG